>JANAVB010002861.1:0-35205 GCA_029216955.1 Iris pallida
TATAGATAATGATACGATGCAGATACGATATGGATATTTTCGTATATGTACAGTAAATAGTTGGTCCGTATTATAAAATACGGACACGATAAGGATACAGATAATGATACCATTATCCGATAAGATAGTAAAGAGTAAATTTTAAGGCTCTGACCGAACCTAATCCAGGTAAACCTGACAATGATCATACATTGAAGCCAGGGACATGTTTATGTATGTAGCATGTGTCCCATTCTCAGCTCTCATCGCATCAATAACAAACATGACATAGAAGTTAATAGTGCAAGATAAGAACTTTTATGTTCTAATGAATCAAAATTATGGGAAAAGTCGATAAGAAAAACATTATTAAGAAAAATTATGTTCCATAGACAACTTGATTTTCATGGATGACTGGGGCAAAATAATGCCGATCCGTTACAAATATTTATTTGGCTGATTAGAAATGGCTCAGACTTGTGCATTAAGATGTTGGACTCCATCCAATTCCTGCTTGATACTCAACCTGGTTATTGTTGCTTAGCACACGCATACCAGCTAGTGGGTCATACATGACCCATAGTTGACCTCTATAGAATAAAAGTAATAAATTAGCCTATTCAGCTCTTCATCATTGTTGTTTTTTCTTTCTTTCGGCACAGTAATATAATATGGAAATTTATTAACCATCAATCTGGGAGGACTTCAAACTATATATATATATATATATATATATATATATATATATATATATATATATATATATATATGGGAATTTTCTTTTGGCACAATGATACAATATGGCACGAATCACGTTGAAAATTCCTAGTCCTAAAATAGGATTATTCTTGGAAGTGTAAGAAGTTACATGTTTGGCTAAGCCAGTGATTACACCAGTGGTCACCTCAGTTGATAGCTAAGGTCACCTATCCAACAAGAATGCCATACAAATTTCCTTCAGTGCCACAATTAGTTATAAAAACCTAGTTTATTTTTCTCCAATTGCCAAAGAAGTGCAAACCAATATAACACCCCCACTTCAACTTGCCTGGAACGGACGACATAGTTGCACCCAATGAAAGGGTCACCAAGGTTCCTTAATGAGAAATGTTGCAACTGGTCCAGAGCACCATAAAATTTTGTACCAAGGATCATCATTAACAGCAAATCACCAGAAATATTTCATTGACTACTGATATCTAATTCGGTAATGCCAAAAACTTCAAGTGCCTTAAAAAAATTCTAGTAACTCAAAAAAATTCTTAAAAAAACTTCTGTCGTTTACCTAGATAGAAGTTTAACCAAATGTGCAGTAGGGTGCTAGCTTGGCTCCATTTGCCATCACCTGGCGTTGTCCTCGAGCAAAGCCGACCTGCAGGAAGTGCATAGAACTAACCCAAAAAAAGATCAATGCGACACAAATAGGTCAACTAATTTGGAAACTGTGAAACCCGTATTTTTAGTTTACTTCTAATTTTTTTTTTATTTGCTAAATAAAATTTTGTTAGCAATAAAATTTTTTCTTTAGAATAATGTTAGATGTTAATAATATTTATTTAAGAGTAAATTATTTTCTAAATAGTTAAACTTGGATTTTTGGCATGTCAGCCCGGACTTGAACCCAAATTTGAACATAAAATATTTTTATAAAATGTACAAAAATTTTCTAAATAATATTTCCTTTAAAAATATTTTTAGTTGTCTAAAATTTTCCTAGCCCAAAGCCTTTAAATTTTATTGAAACCCATTGCTTTGGCCATTAGTTTCAATCCTGGCCCAAACTCATTATTTTTCTAAGTCCAATTGGACCTAACCCAAGCCAATTATAGGCTAACCTATAAATCTTGAATGGGTTTCAAACCCATTCGTATGTCTCAACCCATTAAGTCTATACTTACTCTTGGTATTGAATGACATATATTAAGTGTCTGATGAAGAAAACGTTCAATAGCCTTTTCATTCTTCTTTAGTGTTGGGTGCTGTGAGTGGCCTTTGTGAACCGAAGAAGTTTTTTTCTTCTTCCCCACCCGTTGACCCCCTCGCCTTCCATAACCGGCCGACCATCAAGCCATGGTGGCTCTCCATCTTCTTAAATGGTAACCTTCACTACCTATTTCCCATAAAAGGGGCTTTTCTCCATCATTTTTTCCACACCATCACCATCTTCTTCATCCTCTTTCCAAATCAACTATTTTCCGGCGATCCCCTTCTCGATCCTCCCCGGCGAACCACTGGCCGAGTTTTTCCGAGGCCGACGCCCCTTTCCAGCGCGACCGAGCCGCTTCCCGGCGCTCCCGTCGACCCGCGCGGCCCCGCGTCACCGCCGCCCGCGCCCGACCGGCGACCGTCGCCGTCCACCGCCGGCACCCCGCGTGGCCTTCGTCCGTCGACCCTTTGCTCGCCCCTGTCCATGTCCAGCACTGTCCGTTTTGCCGTTCGGTTCCGCGACCCAAATTCGGGATTACCTTCGACTTCGGTTTTGGGTATAATTTCTGGAACTCTATTTTCCTTTCTGTCGATGATGAATTCTCTGGTCCCCGAATCCTTCGGGATTTCGGTTTTCGACAACGTAATAGTTACGTTGCTATTTCGGCTTTTCCGAAAATCTCGGAAATGATTGCTGTGGTTTGTTTTCTGTGATTAAATAGAATTATTAGGACAGAACTGGGTTCTGTAGTTTTTCTCGGATTTTTGAGAACTTTTTAAGAAGAGATTCTCTGTTTTCTGTATTCTCGGGTTTTCGAGAATTAATGGAAATGATTGGAGATTCAAATTTTTGCTCTTAAGCTCTGTGAATGAGATTGGATAATGTTCTGTTATTGCTTTTGGGTTCTGTTGGGAATTTTCGGTTAATATGCTGGAATTGAATTCTTTTGGGAAGTTAAATCGGAATGGTTTCGGGTTTCGGGAATTTCGTTATCATTTCGGAAATGCTGTGTTGGCTTTGGAAAAATATGTTCTATGGATATATATGAATTTCGAGTTTTGGAAATTATTTTGCAGGTATATCGGAAGCATTTCCCAGTTTTTGGGTTGACCGAAAACAGAGGGAGTGCTGCCGAAATTTTTAGAAAATTATAAAAATGATTTTCAAAGGATTTTCGGATAATATTATTTTTTTTTTATATTATTTTGGGCGACGACCATATTGGTCAATGGGCCCCAGCGAAATGCAAACGCACCGGTTCGTCCGGACGTTGAGGCAGAGTAGCTGTATTTGAAGATTGGACCAGTTCTGAGACATTCTAATAATTTACAAATTTAGTTAAAATTTTATTATTTAATTTTTAGGTGATTTAAAAGGACTAACCCATTTTTCTCTTATTTAAATTCATGTATTAATTTGTAAGGGCATAAGCCTATTCTTTTATTTTCTGCAAAAGTTTGTAATCAGTAGGAACATTAGATTTGTGAATTCTGGGATTGAGTAAACGAGTATGATTAATCAATAATATTATTAATTATTAATTAATAATTCACAATTTTCTCATTTTAAGAAAAGAAATTATATTTTTATTTAGTTATTATAAAACACCAATCTTTTTCCCAATAAGTTAATAAAATACCAAGTTTTATATTTAAATTGAAAATTACAAGTTTTTCCGAAAAACCTAAATTGAATTTCTAAATTTAAACTCATTAGTAAACGTTGTGATGTTGTGTTAGCTAGCTAATAACTAAAATAGACTAGGAAAGACAAATAGAGATTGCAACTAGATTATTTTGCTGGTATTTGTATTTCTGAGATAAGTTCCCCGGAATGTAGGATTTCAAGGAAGAACGTGACCTTTCGAATCCCGAAGTACAAATCTCGACCAATTGAAATTCAAGGCAAGTATGGTTGTGTTAATTTTAGTTTAATTAATATTAGAATATTGCATATTAAATACACAATTGTTACACGTACTCTCTCCTAGAGTAACACATTGAATCATTGCATCGGGATAATGGGGAGTAGTGTAGTTATCTATGATCAAAGCCCAATAGTAAATGAATGTGCGAGCTTACCCCTCTTCACACGGGGTTAGGCCGGACCGTATCAATAGGATACAAGTGAATCATCCTAAACCGGTCATAGATACTGCATACTCAAATCACAATTATTTTATAGTTAAAAATCATTGTTTCCAAAGTTATTTTAATATTTCAATTTTCTATTCATTATGCAAATTGTTATTTTCATAATTGTACTTGCTCCTTTCCTGACTGGATTCCCCACACCCAATAGGTCCTATTGATGACTCAGAGCTACAGATTAGTAGCTATTACGACCCAGAGCTGTATCCTGCTATGCTTCCAGAGGAGGTTCCTGATGTTGATGATGATACTTCTGCTTAGATGGAGATTTGTTGTCTTTTATTTAAATTAATGTTATTTTAAAAGTGGTGAACTCTTTTGTAATGAACAAGTTTATTTTATCGTTAAATTAAATGTTGTGGCAATTAAAAATTTCAAATGTTGTTGATTGTACCTGCATATGGAATACAGCTTACTGCCGCCGTCTCAACAACGGTGCAGGCTGGGCATGATCCGAGTCGACCCAAGAAATTGGGATCGGGTCGTGACATGTTTTTAGTGGTGGCCCATGCAGGTCAACTAAATCAACAATTTAGGAAAACTAGAAACAATTAGGAACACTAGAACATCAAAATTGCCACAACATAGGACCGATTTATATATGATAAATTTTTTTATTATAGACTGGTAGGTTACCTTGCTTATGCTTGCATCCTAAACCTTCCAGAGAATGACCACTGACAAAACCAACTCTGCTGGCGATGTGGTATCATCTCCGGATCGAACCCCGTCTCTTCAGTCAAGTCAGAGCTTTTCACCCAACCAGCTGATTGATCATCCTCACCAATCATCCAGTGAAGTTTTCCCCACACTGGCAAATCCTACCTTTCCTCTAACTGGGTTACTTTTCTTTGAGGAAGTACCCACTCATGTTGCTTCACCAGTACCAGAGAACACCTCTCAGATGGTTGCTCTATTTCAAGAAATCCTAGAGTATCAGAAGATTCAAGCTGAACAGATGGATATCTCGAGAGAAGTCATGAAGAATATCAACGACGCAACCTTAGCCATTTTAAACCAAGTTGGAGCGGAACCTCGTCCTAGGAGGGATACCCATGAGAATAGAAGATATTTGGGCCCTGTCCGACAACCATATTGCAAGAAGCTTTTGGCTTGTGCCTACTGTAAGAGACCTGGTCACCAAGCCAACATTTGTCGCAAGAGATTAAGGCAATGTTTGGTGTGTGGATCTGCTGAACATCAAGTTAAGGACTGCCTCTTATCTTATCATCGTATCGGAGCGTCTATTATGCCACAACCTCAGGACTCTATCCAACAGACCGTAGGAAGGGATGAAGCAGAATCAAGGATCATAGAAGAGGAAGAAAATGGAGATGCCCAAGCAAGAACCAGAACCATGAAGAATAGTACTTAGGACTGCTGAGTAGTATTATCTATTAAGAAGCTGTAACAAGATGTCCCTAGATCAATTATGAGAGTTTTGTTGTAATTCTCTTATATGAATAAAAATCTTAGTTACATCTTCATGATAGAAGTTTTCCCTAATAGTTTTTGGATTACCCTATGCATAGAAATATTCCATTAACCTAGTACCTAGCTCCTTCCCTATGACTAAGTGATACTATAGAATCGACCTGAAGGAAGCCAAGGAAATGAAGGATTAGATCAATGGACTAAAGGTGTTGGGTTTCATATAAGACGGAGCTTCACTCTAAGAAGCATCAGTCTTGTTTGTATCCAAGAAGGATAAAACAAAATGGATGAGAGTAGACTATCAGGGCACTGAAGAATTACTTTTTCTCGACTGATGATCTATCCAAGTTGAGTGAACTTAAGGGTTTTCGGAGATTAACTTAAGAACTGACTACCATCAGATTAAGATCATGAAGGAGTACATTCTCAAGACGACATTCAACACCAAATACTGGTAGTTGAATTTTTGGATCATGTCTCTTGGAATGATGAATACTCATGTTGTGTTCATGAATCTCATGAACAGAGTCTTTTTATGAGTAATTGAATCAGTTTGTTGTCTTTTCTTTAGATAACAAAAATCTGATATACTCAAGGACTGAAGAAGAACATGAAGAGCATCTGAGAAATTTCTAGGAACTTTGAAGAAGTTTTTGGTAAGCTATCAAGACATGAATTTTCTTAGACAATGTGGTTTTTGCCATAATGTCACAAGAGAAGAAAATTTGATAGACTCTAGATAGATAGCCGCTGTGGAGAAGTCGTATATCTAAGTTCAATGGTTTCTTGGACTTGATGGGATACTACTGGAATCTGTGTAGGAATTCGCCAAGATTGCTGAGTCGATGATGAAGCTGACTCGAAAGAATGAAGAGTTTGTCTGGACGCATTTAAGAAGCTGTAGAAGAAGCTTACCAATCCTTGCGCTACCCGCAGGATCCGGTGGTTTCACCATCTACAGAGATGTCTCAGGAAAAAGACTGGGTTGTATTCTTCAACAACATGGGAAAATAATTGTCTACATATCTAGGCAATTACGGACTCATGAGAAGAACTATCCCACACATAATTCGGAACTTGTTGTAAGTATCCTTGCTTTAAGGCTATGGAATTATTATGGAAAGGGAGTAAAATTATATACGGACTATAAAAGTCTGAAATATATTTCTACTCAGAAAGAGCGGAATATTGGGTAAACGAAGACGATTGAAGCTGATATCGATGGTTTGACCAAGAAGCGGCACCTAGACATCAGGAAGTTGGGCTGGAGAGCATACTGTCTGAAGATAGAAGGATGGAACTAGATGCTGATTCAGTGTCAATAAAGCTGCAAGTGAGCTCGAGTCTGAAGAACAAAGTCAAGAAGACGCAGTTTCAAGACAAGGCACTTGTAAACTTAGAGATCAAGTGTTGGCAGGAACATTTGGGAGTTTCTCTATTGCCAACGATGGAACACATAAATGGACCTTGTGTTAGGATTACTTTGTTCCTAAGGAGGGAAGATCACCAATTGGATTTTGTGTACTGACTGACCAAGTCAGTTCATTATGAAGTTGCTTTATTCACGAAAGAGTTGGCGGCAATGTGCAAGAGACACATCTACCGGATTCATGAAGTTCCAACTGACAGACAATCAAAGAAGTCAATCTAGACGTTTGAAGACATGCTGAAGAATCTTGCCTCCTGGAATCTGGAGGATCTTGGAAAGATCAATTATCTTTGGTAGAGTTTTCTTACAATAAATACCCAGTTAGCATCAGTATAACATCATTGAAGTTTTGGATGTAGTTTTCGTACATAACTTGCATAGGACGTTATAGAAGAAAGAATACTGTTAGATCCAGAGAGAGTAACTGGCGCAGCAGAGGAAGTGAAGATGATCAGAGACAAGCTATGATAAACAGAAGCACTGGGCAGACAACAGTTGTCAACCACTGGAATTTGTAGAAGAAGGCAGTGTCAGAGAAACCAGTAACAAGCATAGTCAGAGGTGAGATGAAGATCAGGCAAAGTTGAATCATTATTCCTATTTCTTTCCATACTCATCTGTTTCATTTTCAAATTTGACATTATGCTTGTTAGCCTAGTTTTGCGAGCTATTCCTTTTTCAAGCTTGATCATGACATTATCTTATTGGAGGCCTCCATTAATATATTGTCTAATCAGAACCGGTGCAATGATGGTCTGATCAACCTCATACACTTTGGTTCGCTTTATATTTTATTTTGTCCCTAAATTGTCTCATCCATGATTACCTTTAAAAATTCTTATTGTTTGAACCTGAATTGAACACCATACTCGTGTCTAATTGAATTGTGGAAATCCTGTCCTACCTGTCCTTAAATTTCGAGGACGAAATTTTCTAAGGAGGAAGGTTGTGAAACCCGTATTTTTAGTTTACTTCTAATTTTTTTTTTATTTGCTAAATAAAATTTTGTTAGCAATAAAATTTTTTCTTTAGAATAATGTTAGATGTTAATAATATTTATTTAAGAGTAAATTATTTTCCAAATAGTTAAACTTGGATTTTTGGCATGTCAGCCCGGACTTGAACCCAAATTTGGACATAAAATATTTTTATAAATTGTACAAAAATTTTCTAAATAATATTTCCTTTAAAAATATTTTTAGTTGTCTAAAATTTTCCTAGCCCAAAGCCTTTAAATTTTATTGAAACCCATTGCTTTGGCCATTAGTTTCAATCCTGGCCCAAACTCATTATTTTTCTAAGTCCAATTGGACCTAACCCAAGCCAATTATAGGCTAACCTATAAATCTTGAATGGGTTTCAAACCCATTCGTATGTCTCAACCCATTAAGTCTATACTTACTCTTGGTATTGAATGACATATATTAAGGCCTCGTTTGGTTCGCGGAATCTCCCGGTTGGGAAAGGAAAGTGATTACTTTCCTATGTTTGGGTGCCCAATGAATTGAGGAGGAAAGGAAAGTGATTCCCAATGGAAGGGAAATTAGGGGGGAAAGTGATTCCATCCATCCAAGGAAGGAATCACTTTCCCACATTGAAGTATTCACTTTCCTTTCCAAATTCCTTGGCATTGCCAAACATCGGAAAGGAAAATCAATAGGAATTAAAGTTTCCCAAAGGAAAGGAAATGACAAGGAATTGATTTCCTTTCCCTTCCATTCCGCGAACCAAACGAGGCCTAAGTGTCTGATGAAGAAAACATTCAATAGCCTTTTCATTCTTCTTTAGTGTTGGGTGCTGTGAGTGGCCTTTGTGAACCGAAGAAGTTTTTTTCTTCTTCCCCACCCGTTGACCCCCTCGCCTTCCATAACCGGCCGACCATCAAGCCATGGTGGCTCTCCATCTTCTTAAATGGTAACCTTCACTACCTATTTCCTATAAAAGGGGCTTTTCCCCACCATTTTTTCCACACCATCACCATCTTCTTCATCCTCTTTCCAAATCAACTATTTTCCGGCGATCCCCTTCTCGATCCTCCCCGGCGAACCACTGGCCGAGTTTTTCCGAGGCCGACGCCCCTTTCCAGCGCGACCGAGCCGCTTCCCGGCGCTCCCGTCGACCCGCGCGGCCCCGCGTCACCGCCGCCCGCGCCCGACCGGCGACCGCCGCCGTCCACCGCCGGCACCCCGCGTGGCCTTCGTCCGTCGACCCTTTGCTCGCCCCTGTCCATGTCCAGCACTGTCCGTTTTGCCGTTCGGTTCCGCGACCCAAATTCGGGATTTCCTTCGACTTCGGTTTTGGGTATAATTTCTGGAACTCTATTTTCCTTTCTGTCGATGATGAATTCTCTGGTCCCCGAATCCTTCGGGATTTCGGTTTTCGACAACGTAATAGTTACGTTGCTATTTCGGCTTTTCCGAAAATCTCGGAAATGATTGCTGTGGTTTGTTTTCTGTGATTAAATAGAATTATTAGGACAGAACTGGGTTCTGTAGTTTTTCTCGGATTTTTGAGAACTTTTTAAGAAGAGATTCTCTGTTTTCTGTATTCTCGGGTTTTCGAGAATTAATGGAAATGATTGGAGATTCAAATTTTTGCTCTTAAGCTCTGTGAATGAGATTGGATAATGTTCTGTTATTGCTTTTGGGTTCTGTTGGGAATTTTCGGTTAATATGCTGGAATTGAATTCTTTTGGGAAGTTAAATCGGAATGGTTTCGGGTTTCGGGAATTTCGTTATCATTTCGGAAATGCTGTGTTGGCTTTGGAAAAATATGTTCTATGGATATATATATGAATTTCGAGTTTTGGAAATTATTTTGCAGGTATATCGGAAGCATTTCCCAGTTTTTGGGTTGACCGAAAACAGAGGGAGTGCTGCCGAAATTTTTAGAAAATTATAAAAATGATTTTCAAAGGATTTTCGGATAATATTATTTTTTTTTTATATTATTTTGGGCGATGACCATATTGGTCAATGGGCCCCAGCGAAATGCAAACGCACCGGTTCGTCCGGACGTTGAGGCAGAGTAGCTGTATTTGAAGATTGGACCAGTTCTGAGACATTCTAATAATTTACAAATTTAGTTAAAATTTTATTATTTAATTTTTAGGTGATTTAAAAGGACTAACCCATTTTTCTCTTATTTAAATTCATGTATTAATTTGTAAGGGCATAAGCCTATTCTTTTATTTTCTGCAAAAGTTTGTAATCAGTAGGAACATTAGATTTGTGAATTCTGGGATTGAGTAAACGAGTAGGATTAATCAATAATATTATTAATTATTAATTAATAATTCACGATTTTCTCATTTTAAGAAAAGAAATTATATTTTTATTTAGTTATTATAAAACACCAATCTTTTTCCCAATAAGTTAATAAAATACCAAGTTTTATATTTAAATTGAAAATTACAAGTTTTTCCGAAAAACCTAAATTGAATTTCTAAATTTAAACTCATTAGTAAACGTTGTGATGTTGTGTTAGCTAGCTAATAACTAAAATAGACTAGGAAAGACAAATAGAGATTGCAACTAGATTATTTTGCTGGTATTTGTATTTCTGAGATAAGTTCCCCGGAATGTAGGATTTCAAGGAAGAACGTGACCTTTCGAATCCCGAAGTACAAATCTCGACCAATTGAAATTCAAGGCAAGTATGGTTGTGTTAATTTCAGTTTAATTAATATTAGAATATTGCATATTAAATACACAATTGTTACACGTACTCTCTCCTAGAGTAACACATTGAATCATTGCATCGGGATAATGGGGAGTAGTGTAGTTATCTATGATCAAAGCCCAATAGTAAATGAATGTGCGAGCTTACCCCTCTTCACACGGGGTTAGGCCGGACCGTATCAATAGGATACAAGTGAATCATCCTAAACCGGTCATAGATACTGCATACTCAAATCACAATTGTTTTATAGTTGAAAATCATTGTTTCCAAAGTTATTTTAATATTTCAATTTTCTATTCATTATGCAAATTGTTATTTTCATAATTGTACTTGCTCCTTTCCTGACTGGATTCCCCACACCCAATAGGTCCTATTGATGACTCAGAGCTACAGATTAGTAGCTATTACGACCCAGAGCTGTATCCTGCTATGCTTCCAGAGGAGGTTCCTGATGTTGATGATGATACTTCTGCTTAGATGGAGATTTGTTGTCTTTTATTTAAATTAATGTTATTTTAAAAGTGGTGAACTCTTTTGTAATGAACAAGTTTATTTTATCGTTAAATTAAATGTTGTGGCAATTAAAAATTTCAAATGTTGTTGATTGTACCTGCATATGGAATACAGCTTACTGCCGCCGTCTCAACAACGGTGCAGGCTGGGCATGATCCGAGTCGACCCAAGAAATTGGGATCGGGTCGTGACAGAAACATATTCCCTCCTTTAAAAGAATTCGATCTTGAGTTAGGTAATGAACTTTGTAATCTTCCTTCCTTTCCAAATGGCCTAGGACAATTTGGAAAATATTCAGGCTGAGATCTGAATATTTTACTCCAAATCCCTCCTACGCCAACAAGAGAAGGCAAATAATTGATAACCAACATGAAATAAAAACTACATTACTCCAATAGCATTTGGAATACATGCATGAAATAACAAACTTCGTGTTACTACAAGCGATGACCAATCTTTCTTTCTCAAACATCGTTTATGGTGTACAATTGTACAAGAATAAAAAGTTTGATGAATAATTTCGTGACCATTTAGATATTGAGAAACATTGAAGAACAAATATTCTTGTGAGTAATTGGGGATTTGTTGTAGTTGTAGAATTCTCTAATTAGAACTGTTTAGCTTTCCAACTGGAAAAGGTTATGTACAAAGAAATAGAAGTTCACAGGAACTTCCATTCAATATACTCAAATGATCAAGAGTCCCCCACCTCTTTGCAGACTATGAATGCTTGGGCTCAAGAACTTAACCTTAAGTCTTGAAGAACTTACTCACCAAAAATGCTTATGTACTGCTTTTTCAAGAAATAAGCAGAAGTACAAAAGAACACTTAGAAAATTGCCACAAAAATCAATCATAGTTGAAGACTGAGATTAGGAAGTGCATGTATACCTGTCAAATTTTGATCTAAAAATATGGCTTAGAATCATCACCGACTCCTCCAGCTTGACCCTGACCTCGGCGGGGGCCGCCACGGCCGCCACCATCGACACCGTCAGGCCCGTACCTCCGAGCCTCACCAGTGGCCTCCTGTACTCCTCCACCATCCTCTTCACCTCCTCCAGGTGGCTCCACGACATGGCCTCCTCCGCCCGGCCTCACCAGCGGTGATCTGGCTGAGAGCGGCCTGGAGGGAGGGCGCCACTCAGGCGGGCGTCGGGGAGCCGGACGGCGGCGATGCGGGAGCCGGACGACGGTAATGCGGGAGCTGTCCGGGCGACAGCTGACCCCGATCCAGTTCCTCTCCAGGGGTTAGGTCGAAGAACTAGGTTTCGGGTTAGGGTTTCTCTATTTTCTCCTGGCCATCCATAGATCATCCAAATTTGTGGAGAAAACTAGGGTTAGGGTTTCTCTCTTAGGGTGGAAAAAAAGGAGAGGAGTGGAGGATCTTTAGAGGAGAGGAGTGGGGGGCTCTCTCTCTAAAGGAGGAAAAAGTTAGGGAGAGAGGAGGAAAGGAAGAGGACGATCGGAAGAAAGTTTGCTGGGTTCATCCATTGAAAGGAACCACAACCGTCAACACATAAAATTTTTAAAAAATTTACTAAAATGGCAGTTGAAAAAATCCTGCTAAGTTTTTGGCACATACATTACTTGACGGTTATCACCAAAACCGTCAATAAATAAATTGTTGTTTCTTTACGGGTCCTCCGAAACCGTCAACATACATGGTATAAAATTGCTAATTTAACAAATAAAAGGGCCTCTCTTGATGTATGCCTAAATACGTCAAGAAAACCACTATTGTTGACGGCTTTTGACGACCGTCAACTTATAAACCGTCAAGAATCGTCTTTTTTCTTGTAGTATTTATTTTGAACAATTATTTCTTGTGGGCATGACAGCGTTCTACCGCCGACTCTGTGGCGTAGGCTGGCTTGGACATGTCTCATATTCGAAAAAGTGGGTACGGGTCGTCACAAGTTTTTGTGGTTGCCCATACAGGTCAGTTTTCGCAAAAGAGTGCAAACTCGTGATGGTACTTAAGTTAGTCGTACCATTGCGAGCCTACGACTAGAAAATGCTCATTCACAACCTAGGTTAAATTGATTTAAGAGAATGACTAGGACTAGGAGTCCCTTGTTCAAATTGACCTTTGGGTAGTTAAGGTTGTTAGATAGGCCATACAATTTAGAATTATTAAATTCAGATATTTTGCCAGATCTCTATAGATACACTATTGCTTTTGATATGATATTATGATCCAATGTGGATATACTGTTCACCTGGTAAGTTAGATTTTTTCTAGAATTAAGGCTCTAATCTTGATAAACTGTTCAATTTGCTTGGCTCTATTTAGATATAAATGTTATATCATAAGTTAGAATTGCCTATTTTTTTAAATTCTATTTTGTTGTAAGGAAGTGGTTTATAATTTCTAATTCTGCTATTCATATACGAATCTGGAGGTAGATTGATTTGAGATTTTTCCTCAACCATTGAAATGTATATGAAATAGATACTAGAATGCTTGTATTTATTTCATCTTTAGTTATTTCCTCCATGTTAAATCTTTTATTTTAAGTGCTGTGACTGATAGCTACGCTTTATTTTTTTAGTTAACTTGTTTGAATCTCTAGAAGCTCATGAACTTTTACGGATATAGTTAAAGGAATGTTATTTAACTCATAATGGTCAGACAACAGTGCACTGTCATCAATTATTTGAGAGTGGAGAATGTGGGTTCACTGCAGCCAGCAGCGCACTGGCGAGACACAACCCATAGAATTGAAATCATTTTGAAGAATTATAGTTTATGGAACATTGCTAAAACTATGTCGTCATTGACCTCTTTAGATCTTAGATACCACGGTGTCTATATAAGGTAGAGTATCTAATAGCCTATCATATTTGAATCACGGAACCAAGGGTTTGTCGCAGCCATAGTATACGGGCGAGGCATAATTTTCGGTGAAATGACTTCAGGCGTGATTACAAATTTAGGATACTATAGGGAATAGAAAATGCCCGGTATGTCCCATAAGACCCAAAGCCAATATTAGTAAAAGTTCTGTAAGTTGGGTAGCACGTCTCCCAATCTAGCATTCCGTGGTCCTTGTGATCCGTTGACGAGGTAATTGACTGACACTAACAGGCTTACCTAGAATTTAGAATTCAGAAGTCCATAACCCATTAGTCGACCAAGGCCTTAAGGATAAGAAGATAGTTGGATGACTGTATAGGCAAGAACACCAGGTAAGGATTTGATTCTCTCAAAACTCGAATTACTTATTCCTCCTTCTAAAAATCTCGCATGCTTGTATTTTGACTATCTTGACCAACGCTGCTATTACAGCCTAGTTTTTGCAAGCTTACTCTTTTATTGAGCTTGATTCAAGACATATGTTATTGGGGACGCCTACTAACATATTGTCAAATCAGAATCGACGTATTACGGTCTGATCAACCGTAGTGCACTCGGTTCACTCTTCCTCTAATTAACATACGTGGATTGAGATATAGATGTCTCTAGGGTCTCATCCGCGACTGCGTTGACAAGTCCTATTGAATTATACCTTCGCCTTTGAATCACGTAATTATATTCAGTGACATTTTGAACTCTTTACTGTTTTGTCTTCCACTGATTTGGAAAGACAAAAGCTTGTAATTGGTGGGTAGATATATGGTATCCCCATGGCTATGATAGTGGTATACACAAGTATAGCTACCATCGGCCAGCCATGTGTCTAGAACCTTGCCTTGAGTCACTCGTTCTTCTCTCGACCCTCAAATTACTATTGGGACCTTCTAGCCATCTGAATTTGAGGAGGATTAGGGTTTTACCCTTAGTCAAAATGCCAACCAAGGAGACTACCTATTCTCAAGAGACCAATTGTTGTGAGCCTCTAATTATTTGTTTGAAGCTTGCTTTAACTAGAACCCTTGTGACAATAGTCTGGCAGGCTTGACACAAATAGAAACTTATGACTCAGTTGTTAGGAATCTCTCCATATGATGTGCCTTAGAGTTGGTTACCCCATCGATAACTCTTGTACACTATGGACGAGTAGATCATTCTATTTTATCGACCATGTGTCACTGTACCCACTCGCTTTCCATTCATTGAGGAACGATCCTTGACTTGACTTATCTCTACCGTATCCCGTTACATCATGCCTTATTCTTTATTAACAAATGTCGCGGTGCAATATCCGGACTTTGGAATCCTTCTAAACCTTATCATTCCTAAAATCGTGTCCTAGCCTCTAAGGTGAGTAGACTGTAAGTCTTCTAAAATTTTATAATATACGAGGATTTTCGATTGATTAGAAAAAATTTCTATTAGGATGATAATTAGTGCCCCATGGACTCCCACTTTCTATTTAGATCATTTTGTGTTCCCGACCGTGTCATTAATATTTTGAGCACGAAACCAACTGTTACTTTCCAACAAATTTTATATGCAAGGCCTAGACGAGTCCACCTTCATCTAGGTATATCATGTCCCACTCAAACCCGTCACCTTGTACTCTATTTTTATAGTATGACTTTTAGGTCAAAGGGACTAGCTATAACCCTTACCGTAATACCGGTATACTTCCCAACTTCCATTAAAGCCTCAACCTTGACTCAATTTCTTCGACCCAATATATGGTGGTGACTTACTCGAAGCCCACTATGCATATGCCACTAGTGTGCCACCCAATTGAGTCCTCATGTGCTACTTAAACACAAAAGTCACTAAAGGCACATTTTTAGGCTTTAGGGACCTAGCTAACCAACCTGACTGACAACTAGCTCAACCACTTGGAAGGAATCCTATTCTAGGTTACCCTAATCTAGTAGACATAGTTTTATCTTGGGATCTGGTTTAGTCAATATAGATTGAAATCCAAGGTTCATCCAACCAACGAGCGATGTCCAATCAGGAAGCCCATTAAGACCCAGTAAAATCTATCCATGCATACCACCATAGTTGGACGATAAAACCAAACCAATTGAAATAGGTCCCTATACCTATTATATAGTCTCCACCTCTTAGGATGTGAAGTCATTGGTAACCCTTATTCTATCTACCTGGAAGTTGCGATACGATCTTGTATTGCATTCATATCCCTTGCTCGTGTGTTTAAATAACCACGAAAAAGATCACAATCTTGATTTCTCAAATTTTGTCCCATTATGGAACCTTGTTTAGAATTTTGAGAGCAGAACTTCTGTATTGCACGGATTGCAAGCCCCTCTAAGAAGCGGAGGGTTTCTCAATTTAGCAAGTGGCTAGACTAGAGTAGCACAATCTAGCAAATAAGTCAATGGTTCATAAACTCTCTTCCAATCTGTATCATTGGATACTCTCTACCACTCTTGAAACTTCATATTTGCTCTCAGTTATCCTTTTTCATTTTTCTGTTCTTTTTATTTCGGAGTGACGAATGGTCATGCTTATTAAAATTTATCAATATTTTTGGTACTGGTGTACCTTGTTGCTTGTTAAATTTTGGGTTGCTTGACAAATAGGAGAGGATTGTAGATGCCACATGCAGTCGATATCTGTTGGTAGGATTGTTAGCAACTAGTTAGAAGATTATAGGATTTTAGTTTTGAGGAGCAGTGTGACCAAAGGTGGGTAGAAGTCCAAGAGGTTATGTTGCTACAAAAGAGCTAGGAGGAGGTTATAAACTATTTTGAGGAATTAAAATTTAAGGAAATTAAGGTTAATGTAGATTTTCTTTTTGAATTTTTAAAGAATAGTTATGAATTAGAATTTCGAGGACGAAATTATTTTTAAGGTGGGTAGATTTGTAGCTTCCCTCCCCGAAATTTTTTGAAATATTTTTTATTTGATTTAAATGTGATTTTAGAATTTTATAAATAATTAATTAGTTAATTATTACGATGGATGACTTAAGTCTTTGTGGAGTTATGGAGCACAAAACGAAGAGATGTGGCAGCGTGCCTTGACTAGTGTACTAGCCATGTCAGGGGAAACCTAGCCATAGAGATGTCTGAACTAGAAAAACTAGGCCAAGTTATGACTTGACCCTTTTAAATCATTTAATTATAAATTATTTAATATATTATATATTATTTAATATATTGACTTTTAGACGACCCGTTGTGCCAATTTAGTCTGAACTCAGCCCGAACTGGACCCAACCCAAGTGGCTGAGTAGTGTGCTCAAAGACGTTCATATAGATATATTTTATGATATTTCTTTATTGCCTATTAGCAGCTACCCTCTATAAGTAAATAAATATTATTTTGTGTACACAATTTTATGTGAAAGTCCTACTTCAGAAATTATGTTATTATTAGGCTCATTGAGAAGTTACAGATAGATACATATATATGTATATACATATTGATATATATATATATATATATATATATATATATATATATATATATATATATATATAAATATATATATATATATATATATATAGAAAATATATATATATATATATATATATATATATATAGAAAAATATATCTATTAAAAAAAATATATATATATATATATATATAATATGAAGAGAAAAAAATTATATATATATATATATATATATATATATATATATATATATATATATATATATATATATATATATATATATATATATATATATATATATATATATATATATATATATATATATATATATATATATATATATATAATATGAAGAGGAATACAATATTTTCTTTATTGATATGTATATATAGGTAAATATATAGGGACATACACTTTGTGTAAATATTTATATATGTATGTACAAATAAATAATATGTATATGTGTGTGTATATATATATATATGTAAGTATGTATATATATATATATATATATAAATATATATATATATATATATATATATATATATATATATATATATATATATATATATATATATATATATACTTAGTTATATATACTTAGTTATTTATATATACATAAATATATATATACACTTAGTTATTTATAATACAAAAGAAAAGAAATAAGAAAAACGCTAATAAAAAAAAGGAAAACCCATATAGTTTTCCCTCAGCCCACAGGCCTGAGATCCCATTCGGTTCTGTTAAAATAGAACAATATATATATGCAGCCGAGCGGAGAGTCTCTCCTCCGATCCCTCATACATATGCAGTCGAGCCCTCAAACCCTAACCCCGATCACTGGAAATTGTGCCACCGCCGGAGCAGGCACGACAACCGTGCGCACGTCCCCAGGACGGTCGGCCTGTAGGGTACGGTAACTGCATACAGGAGTGCCGACACCCGCGCGCGCGACTGAACCGAAACCACAGCAGTGGCAGCCACCAACGATGCTGCTTTCGCAACGTGATTTCGACCATGTCGCCCAACCAAACTTTGTTCCATTTTTGCAAGTACGGACCCTACCTGGCCCTCTTCAACGTTATTCAATTAGTTCTAATTAGACTTCATTAGATCGTAAGAAAAATCCTTTTGAAATCATGAAGAATCATGATTTATAAAAGTAGTTAGAAATTGATTGTAGTACCCAAAACCCAAAATTTGAAGGCAAATTATGAGCCAGTTATCGAGGGTTTCAGAAATCTACCTGAATAGAATTATAAACAACCTATACATGATCAAAACCCTATTTTTAGTTTAATTTTTAGGTGTTTATTTTCTATTTAAAATTATTTTGAAAATTAAGAAAAATCTATTTTCAAAATGTCGAAAAACTTCGATACGACGTGCGCCCCGCCAATCCGGGCGACGTGGTCGCGAACCGAAAGTATCGAAAGGTGCGTATCGACTTCGCAGACGTGTGGGCTTTGACGGAATTCAAATTGGTCGCGTATGTACGACGAATTTGATGTGTATCCGTCGAAATTCACCGTATCACCCTCTGTGCAAATTTTCTAATTACTTTGTGCGCGTTCGTCAGATCAAGACAAAACTTACGCCAACAGGACCGTATCATTTTTTTGGTCCTGCATGCCAAGTTTGGTCCAATTCTGAGACAGTTGATTGGACCGTCGTTTTGCTGGCCCTACGGTCCGGCTCAATGGGCAATTTTGTGCACGGCCCGTCGAAATCAAACTTTAGACATACGGTTGGGTTCGTATCACAAAACCGAAACTATTGACATAGAGTTTGATGACTTTAGAGACCGTTGACTCTGGCACGCTTTTTGGTGCAAAGCGGGTCCAATAGCAGACACCGTTTTGATCCAAAATTACCGTTTTGCTTCTGTGTCCAGAATTAGACTTAAGGACAGGCGATTCTAGCTAATTTGACTATTCTAAAAGCGTTGGTACTATTTATTTCAGCATCTGAAGACTTCTTCATGTGTTGACTGATTGTGGCTCATTGAGTGGTATAGTATTATTGGTTTCACCAGCTAAGGACCTCAGGCAAGTACACTTTCTGATTGCTTTTGATTCATAGTAGTCTTTTGATTTCATGTTTATATATATGTCTTGCTTCTTGTCGACATGCTCGTCACATGGAGTAGTCGGAAGGAAAAATATCTTAGTAGACATGTGGACTACCCAGAACTTTTCCATGAGTTTATTCGTGAATAATAGCAACTGCACACGACACGTGCAGGGTGCCAGATTTACCTCCTAACCGTTCACATGTTGAAACAGATATTTCACATCCCCAGGGTAGTTGTATTTTATTTGTTTTCCTTGTCTTCTTCCCTACCTGCCATGTCGTCTGTTACTTTCTAGTTTCCATATCTCATATGTTATTTTTCATGTCTTCTTAATTCTATTGTGTTTTCATATTACCGTCGGTTTGTGTGCTTGTTCCATTCCTGACTGGAAACCAAAATTTTTTAGGTTTAGCTGCCATCACTCTTAGCACTGGGAAGGCATAGGTATGCTGAGGTCAACCTAGATAGTAGAACTAGCTGACTTTACTATTCTGTGAGACATTGTATTTTCCTTCAAATATAAATATTGTAATAAATTTAGAAATGTGAATGAGCAATGAAGTTTATTTTGAGTAATTATTTCTTGCGGGCATGACAGCGTTCTACCGCAGACTCTGCGGCGTAAGCTGGCTTGGACACGTCTCGTATCCGAAAAAGTGGGTGCGGGTCGTGACACCTCCGTAAATAGAAATGTAAAGAGATGTAAAAAAATGTTCCACCAAAAGGTCTCAAGGAAAACAATAAGCTAGAAGTCAGCGGGAGATGCCTCGTCATCAATGTAGGATGGATCTAGTACCGCTCCGTACTTCTGCGGGAAATCGTCTAATCCTAGAAAGATAACCAGGTCCTCAGAAGGAAGTAACAAGATACAAGAAAACACCATGCCATGTAACTGTGATAATATAATAAGAAAAAAAGGATGCATGTAATAGGGTGCCTACCAGTTCTACAGTGATAATGCAGTTAAGAACAGACCTTCAACGCATGGGCATCTGGCTCAGGAGCAGGAAACTCAGGTATGGTCCCATCAGGATACCAGGGACCTCAAAGCGTAACATTCCTCAAATGTCAGTGGCCACCAGGATCAGAAATAGGAAAGTGCATAAGTAGCCCATACGTTAAGAAAGCTGTTCTCCCCATCCAATGCCTAGTAGGGTCACATCCATGACTCATGAAACCTCTAGTAACTGACAAGTCTACTAGCATGCAACTCTATTGGTAGCTACTCCTATCCGTCGTACACCTCATACGTATCGGTGGCTAGCCGACTACGCAAGTACGTTTCCTACATGTGACTCACAACACGTGGTAAAGCAAGTGTCATGGCCGTTGAGATATACCGATACCTCATGAACAAAGGGGTGGTCACTAGACTAAGTCAATGCAAGTGAGATAAATAAAAGCGAGAAAAACGACCGATAGAGTCGGCTGCACCCAAGTTTGACTTGGACGCACAGTTTTATAATATTAACAATTAAGAAATACTAAAATAACAACTGAAAATAAGAATACATAATCATAGAGTAAGGTGGCAAGGTATCTTGTCTGGTGGTGCGAAGGTGGCAAGTCTAAGAATCACAATATCAACAAAGTATTTATTAAAATAAGTAAAATTTTGATCTAAATTTTTGGGGTAATAGAAAGTATAGTTCTACCTAAGGAAATCCTATTTTGACGAAATTAGGGCGTTAGCCCATAATAGAGTTTTTATTTATTTTCTTCTAAAAATGATTTACTCAAATCGGTCTAGGCCCAAGTTATTTGTATGGGCTTACTAACAAGGAACCAAAATATCTGGAGGGCTATATATATAATTATGATAATTTCATTAAGATTGTATTTGTAGTTTTTAAAATAGATTATTGGGTCTGAATCATAGTCAGGCCATATAGATATGGCTTATAGTTTCTAAACTTATATATATACACTTATTACTTGGCAAAAATCAGATTAGTGAGTTTTGATAAATAAAATATGTACATACACTATTAAATAGACATGTATTGGTTTTGGCTTCTATTTGACAAGTAATTTCTAAAAATATTATTAAGGATATACCTAAATTTTTTATAAATTATATATATATATATATATATATATATATATATATATATATATATATACACAATATAATTCTAAAAAAAAATATATATATATAGACATATACAATATAATTCTAAATAGATGATGGCTGGAGGGATTTAGGCATGGCTCCCTCTGGACGGAGCTCGCCCGCTCCTCGAGAGCTCCCCTCCCGCGCCCGGGCGGTGGCCGGACGCCCTCCGACGTCCCCCTCATCTCAGTGGGTCCCCCATCCTTCCCGGCCACCCCGGTCTCGACGACGGGCCGGGCTACCTGTCACGAGCCGCACCCTAGAGTAAGGGCACGAGAAGTAGGTACGTCCAGCCTACGCCGCAGTGTCGGCGGTAGAACGCTGTCCTAGGTCAATCATCTAACAATATAAAGGTACCTGTACAATATATACTCTCCGAATGGAGGTGACATAACAGAAAACAATCTCAATCACATCTAGGGTAGAAAAATGAAAGACAGATAGATAGATAGTAACTCAAGAGAACAGTATCATAGATGAAATAGGTCTAAGTGTCTAGGATAACATAACATCCAGAATGTCAACCCAAAATACAATATAAGTCTAAGAGTCTATACATCTCAACATCTCAAAATACAACTCAGAATGTCAGACAAAATGATAATATGAAAAAGACTGACTAGCTAAACTAGCCTAGACTACTGGGGCAACATCCTCAGCTGCAGGTGGGTCCTGCTGAGGGTCCACAACATAAGTATCATCTAGTCCTGCTCCATAATAGGTAGACACCAGGGCCTCTTCCTCATCCTCTGTAATATTTTCAACAGGTCCAGTCAGGACAGGAACGAGCACAATACATCTCACGCAGTTCATAGTATGATAGGAAATATAAAGCATGCAATAGAGTAAAATACAGGAACTGCTGAAAGAAGATACATGTAGTAAAAGAGATAACTGTACTGAAATATCTACTATAATAGAGAACTAGCAGTGACTAGTGAGTCAGAGTAAAATATAGACATGTGAATGGCATAGGAGATTCATGACTACAGCTAGGAGTGAATCATGACTACAACTACTGGGGTAATATCCACATGACTATTTCCACTCCCCCATCCCCAATCAATACACAAGGATCCGTTCAAGTTATGTTAAGATTCGTGATAAGTCCATAAATGGGAGATTCATGAGTGGCTCTGTGAACATGAGAGTACATAAGTCACAAGCGATTCGTGAATCTATGAAAGCATAGAGATACTTGATGATTCGTGAAAAGCACAAACATGCTGTATCTGATGCTCCCGAGGGGGATAACATCTCATGAAAAGATCCATATAGTACCAATCCGTGATAACAATCGTGTCAGCATCAAATAAAGTAATCTAGAGCAAGAATATAAATCCTGGCAAGTATGAAACGGTCAAAGAATGTACTCGCCTGATAACTGAATGTCTGAAGGAGAGATGTATAGCTCCTAATCAGAGCAACACAAGTCACAATGTATCCACAATGGTAAAAATAGAGTATACAATGCATACTACATGATTCTAGGTCAATCTGGTCAAAAGTCAACTCTTGGTCAACTCAACAGTCAAACTAGGTCACAGGAAGTCATACTAGGTCACAGGGAATCAAAATAAGTTAAATAAAGTCAAACAAGGTCAAACAAGTCAAGGTTAGTTTAATCTAGGTCAAAGTCAACTCTTGGTCAATATTCTAATCAAACTAGTCAATACTAGTCAACATGATCAATCTAGGTCAAGTCTAAACCTACTAACCATAGGCCATAGGCCCATGTATCTAGGATACCTTATATAGGTATCTATATCTATATAAAATATGAACCTACCCATATCTATACATATATATATTCAACTATACCTAACCATATCAATACATATATATATAATACCCAAATATATATATAGTACCCACATATATACATAATATATATACATATATAGATAGCTAACATATATACATATATATACATTTATATATATATATATATAAACCCATTTATACCCTCAACTATATATACCAATATATAACTATATATAATATAACATATATATATATATACATAACATATATATAGAGAGAGGGAAATAGAGAGAGAGAGATGTGAGAGAGAGAATTAGAGAACTGGACAGGAGGGGGTGGGTGTTCCAGATTTCTGGAAACAGAAATCAGTCCCCCCCACACACACACAATACACACACACCTATATATATATACATATATGTATATACACATATACACACATGTATACACCCTCAAATCTCACATACACACACATGTATACATATATATGTATACAACACTGAAATATACAAATACATGTATAAACATAACAAAAATCAAATCGAAATTCATTTCTAAAAACTGGGAAAATATCCCAAACTCTAGAAAATGGACTGTGTACTCGAAAAAGGGTAAACCCGATTTCGTGTCCAAAATCTAACTAAGGTGTCCAACCAACGGTTGGTAAGTGTTGCCCTAAGTGTCCTCTAGTGTCTAGGGGGCCTGACACGACACCACAACACAATTTGACGTGTCCATGACTCACAAATCCGAAACGGGTAAACACTGATACACACACACAACCACAGTGTCGTGCACGTGTGCAACTCACCCTAGGACACGACACATATGCACACGTGTCTCGTGCTCGTGCACGAAGGTGCACCTAGGGGTAGGGTACGTGTCCAACACCCTGTACCGTGTCCATGTTGCTCCAGAACACGATACGAAGTCCGTATTAGTCGTGAAAAACACGACTGATATGCGTGTTCAGACCGCGTCGTGCACGCGCTCAAGTGTCTCGTGTTCACGACACAGGATACGACACACCACGTGCTGGTGTCCATGTGTTCGCCACATGATGGGCTACACACTCGTGTCACCACGAGGTGCCCAAGTGTCGTGTCCATACGACACGACAAGCACGAAGTTCGCCCCCGCGCGCGTGTGTGCTGACAGTGCACGACCAGTGCACGTGTCCGTGCGTTCTCGATACGACAAAAATGTGTCTCAAGCTCGAGGGGGGCATGTCAGAGGTTGCCCCCTTCTCTGTGTCAATTTTCATGTGTCCACGTGTCCTACAGTGTCCGCACTAGGTGTCGAGTAGCAGGGGAGGTTGTATGCCACAGTACGGTGTCCTGGCAGTGGGTTTGTGTCGATTTTCGATACGAAAATGACACCGTGTCGTGTTCAGTCAAGTAGGTATAAATTATACTAGTCTAGGGCTATAAGAAAATGTAATTAGTTCTACATTATAACAAAGTTTAATCCTTTGTGGTATTTCATCAAACAAGGGTTAATAGTCTAGGATACGTGTCCGATACGGACACCAAACAAACCCTAAATTTCACCAAACTTGACCCACAGTTAGGGTAGACCTATATGCATGTATTTATGAAGAAAAAATAGAATATTAGCAAGGTTTATGGGTATTTACCTATTTGTGCAATTCCAATGGAAAATCAATAAAGAGGGGGTGTGTTTCCTTCCACTTAGTGATGCCGAAAGCTCATAAATTCTGGATTGCTAGCCTCCTTTAGCACCCTTGATGTTGTAGGGTCCCAATGCAAAAGACTAGAGGTGATTTGGATCAAAAATGATCGGGTTGTGGAGGTTTGAAGAAAATAGAATTTTGTAGGATTAAAATTCATGTAAAAATGATCATGAATGAATACAATGGGTTATATAGGAAGGTGTAGGGCTAGGAGGTACCCCATGGCCGGCCATGGCAGGGGGGGATGTCCTAGGCTTTCCTTCAAGGCGAAGGCAAAGACTTTCATGCCAAAGGGTTGATATTTTGAGTGATTCAAGCAAAATATCACATGTATAATATCTAGATATTTATCCTACTTTAATCAAAGACTAATATCTATCCTCAAGCCTCTAGATTAGTAGCTAACCTCTAGATTAGTGCTAAACTAGGTTAGGGACTAACATGACACTAATCAATAATTAAATAATAATAAAAACACATAAATCCAATAATTCCAAATAAATCCTAAAAAATTACCAAAATACCCTTTAGGCTAAAAAGCCCTAACTTGATATTCTAAACCTATAGCTAGGCTCACATGATCATGGTTAGTCTCTAGGTTATGAAATCTCTAGGGTTTACACTAGGGATATACTAGTAAAGTCACAAAGTCATAAGTCGTGACTTAGAGAATAGTTTTAAATAACTAAAATTACCAAAAATCATATCATGACTAAAATACCATTAATAAATAATAAAAATAATAAATTTTCAAAAATACCCCAATTTCAGAAAATAGGGTGTTACAAGTCTACCCTCCTTAAAATAATTTCGTCCTCGAAATTTAGATGGTCGTACTCCTCCTAGGTCAAACCTCCAACAATCAGGGTCGAAGCTACTACCTAGCAACATGCAAGGTCAACAAGCAAAATATGGGTAGTAGACCTATACTGGGTCATGTCAAAAAATTAGCTGGCAGTTTTAGGTAATAAGGTGTCCTTAATTCAAATCGAAACTATAAGTAATTCCATAGGGTAAATCAGGATGGAGCCTCGGGTCAGGAAAATCGTACTAAGCAAATGAAGCACACGATGGTATGCCTGAGTGGGACACTAAGGTCATGGGTGTAGAGTGTCATGTCTAGGTCATGTATGTAAAATTAGTTTTAAGAAAACGACTAGTCTTGTGCTCCTAATTTAAAAGTCACGATAATGTGCCTACGATGATCATAATTTAGAGTAGGAAAGGTCTATGGCCTAAATAGAACCAGAAAATGTGATGCAATAGTAGTATAAGGGGCAGGTTAAGTGGGACAGTCCTGGTCATAGGTATAGACTGGGAAGATAAGGAAACAATAAATCACAGGGCTAAAAGGATTACCATTCTATGGTCAGAGCTACTCTATCAATTCTAAGTCAAAAGGTATAACACATATATTAATTTATTTAAGGGAAATTTCTTGACAAAAGAAGTTATTCAAGGAATTATATTAATAGCTAAAGCTACTCCTACTCCTACTCCTAAGTAAGAAATGAAGAAACAAACAATCGACAAAAATCAAAAAGAACTACCAGGTCAAACTTATCACTAATAAAGAAACAGGTAGGAGCAGATGGAATTGGATTTTAAGATAGATATAATGAAGCAAAGTGGGAATGGAATTTAGAAGAACAGAACCTACAAGCACATCGCCAACTGCCTGAGCATCCTCAACTGTCATGGCGTAGACTCGCCCCTACTGACCTCTTCCAGCCTGTTGCTGAAATTGCATAAATCTCTGCTGCTGTGCTGTAACGGTCCCCTCTGCTGCTGTCCTACCGGAGCCTTGGCTCCTGCTCCTGGTGCTGCTCCCTGTGCTACTCTGCCTGTGTACTGGGAACACTCTCTCAGCTGGTGGTCCGCTGCCCCACATAGTAGGCACCAGCCCAACCTCTTTCTACACTCTCCTCATCCATGTTCCGGTTTCTTACAGTAGGGACAACTGGTAGTCTGCTGTCTCGGGGCCTGCTACTGCCGCCTCGGCTGCTGATACTGCTGTGGCTGCCTCTGCTGATGATGATAATGAGGCCTCTTGGCCTGACCTCCACTCCTGCCTGCTCCCTGTGTATCATGGCCCCTTTTGAGCTTCAGCTCAAGATCATCCTCAGCTTCCATCGCTCCTGCCAGAATCTCCTCAATGGTGGCATTCCTGTCACTCTTGGTCAAGGACTTGACTTCCTTGACCAAGCCCTTCCTGAACCTCCTCGCCTTCGCTGTCTCGCTAAGGCCCTCTACAAATCTGCTCAACCGACAAAACTCATCGGAATACTCCTCTACAGTCTGGTTCCCCTGAACCAGGTTCTCGAACTGGGTCTCCAAAGCACCGACTGCCTGATCCGAGAAAAACTTCCCCTTAAAGAGCTCCTTGAAAGCTCTCCATGTCTGCCCGGGAGTGCCTACTCTCGGGTCCATCTGATACCAGGTACGGGCAAGATCCCGCATCTGGCTGGCTGCTGCCTCTATCTGGAGTCCGGCTGGTATCTCCGCCAGTCGGAAGATCTCCTCAATGTGCTCAATCCAGTCATCAGCATAAAGAATCCCCTCTGTCCCTAAGAAGTCCCTGGGGTTCATCTTCTTGAAGTCCTGAATGCCCGGAATCCTCTGCTGTCGCGGCTGTCCCAATCCTCCCTGTGGCTGGACAGCCAACCTCTCCACCGTCGCTCTAGCCAGCTGATGGGCCTCATCTATGCCCCTAGTAAACTCTGCTGTCTGACACTGCTGCTGGGCCTGCTGCATCTCTAGGAAATGCTGGAAGTATGAAAATATCTGTGCAGCATCCACTAATCCAGATGGCATCTGTGGCTGGAACTGCTGCTGGTGCTGCTAAAACTGTGGCTGACGAAACTGCGGGGGAGGCATGTCTGGGGTAGCTGGGATGGTCCCCTGAATAGATAGAGGTGCACCCCTGAATGGGGCAGAAGCTCCCATATGAGCTGGAGTAAGGGGAGCTGTGGTCCCCGGGTCCTGGTGAGCTGGACGAGAGGTGGCAGACCTCTCAGTGGTGTCACCTGGACCGAGACGCTGCGATCGTGTCTCCACCATCCAGAAGACAGATCAATAAAGAAGTCAAAAATGGTACAAGGATGATAGTATCGAGAAGGACAAAATGAAATAGATTATACAGATTTGAACAAAAGTCAGTAGATTCAATCTATGGAAATTTTCTAATCGTGATTGAGTATCCACTCTCTCTAAGCCTATTCCTCAAATCCTATCACAGGCTGTAGTGGTACTCTAGTTCGAATACCACTACATAAACTCGACCTGCATGGGCCACCACTAAAAATATGTCACGACCCGCACCCTAGAGTAAGGGCACAAGAAGTGGGTACGTCCAGCCTACGCCGCAGTGCCGGTGGTAGAACGCTGTCCTAGGTCAATCATCTAACAATATAAAGGTACCTGTACAGTATATACTCTCCGAATGGAGGTGACATAACAGAAAACAATCTCAATCACATCTAGGGTAGAAAAATGAAAGACAGATAGATAGATAGTAACTCAAGAGAACAGTATCATAGATGAAATAGGTCTAAGTGTCTAGGATAACATAACATCCAGAATGTCAACCTAAAATACAATATAAGTCTAAGAGTCTATATATCTCAACATCTCAAAATACAACTCAGAATGTGAGACAAAATGATAATATAAAAAAGACTGACTAGCTAAACTAGCCTAGACTACTGGGGCAACATCCTCAGCTGCAAATGGGTCCTGCTGAGGGTCCACAACATAAGTATCATCTAGTCCTGCTCCATAATAGGTAGACACCAGGGCCTCTTCCTCATCCTCTGTAATATTTTTAACAGGTCCAGTCAGGACAGGAACGAGCATAATACATCTCACGCAGTTCATAGTATGATAGGAAATATAAAGCATGCAATAGAGTAAAATACAGGAACTGCTGAAAGAAGATACATGTAGTAAAGAGATAACTGTACTGAAATATCTACTATAATAGAGAACTAGCAGTGACTAGTGAGTCAGAGTAAAATATAGACATGTGAATGGCATAGGAGATTCATGACTACAGCTAGGAGTGATTCATGACTACAGCTACTGGGGTAATATCCACATGACTATTTCCACTCCCCCATCCCCAATCAATACACAAGGATCCGTTCAAGTTATGTTAAGATTCGTGATAAGCCCATAAATGGGAGATTAATGAGAGGCTCTGTGAACATGAGAGTACATGAGTCACAAGCGATTCATGAATCTATGAAAGCATAGAGATACATGATGATTCATAAAAAGCACAAACATGCTGTATCTGATGCTCCCGAAGGGGATAACATCTCATAAAAAGATCCATATAGTACCAATCCGTGATAACAATCGTGTCAGCATCAAGTAAAGTAATCTAGAGCAAGAATATAAATCCTGGCAAGTATAAAACGGTCAGAGAATGTACTCGCCTGATAACTGAATGTCTGAAGGAGAGATGTATGGCTCCTAATCAGAGCAACACAAGTCACAATGTATCCACTATGGTAAAATAGAGTATACAATGCATACTACATGATTCTAGGTCAATCTGGTCAAAAGTCAACTCTTGGTCAACTCAACAGTCAAACTAGGTCACAGGAAGTCATACTAGGTCACAGGGAATCAAACTAAGTTAAATAAAGTCAACAAGGTCAAACAAGTCAAGGTTAGTTAAATCTAGGTCAAAGTCAACTCTTGGTCAACATTCTAATCAAACTAGTCAATACTAGTCAACATGATCAATCTAGGTCAAGTCTAAACCTACTAACCATAGGCCATAGGCCCATGTATCTAGGATACCTTATATAGGTATCTATATCTATAAATATGAACCTACCCATATCTATACATATATATAATATAATATATATATATATATCTATATATTCAACTATACCTAACCTATCAATACATATATATATATATATATATATAATTATATATATATAATACAATATATATATACCACATATACATAATATATACATAGATAGCTAACATATAACATATATATACATTTTTATATATATATATAAACCCATTTATACCCTCAACTATATATACCAATTATACTACATATATAACATATATATATACATACATATATATAGAGAGAGGGAAATAGAGAGAGAGAGATGAGAGAGAGAATTAGAGACTGGACAGGAGGGGTGGGTGTTCCAGATTTGGAAACAGAAATCAGTCCCCCACACACACAATACACACACACACCTATATATATATACATATATTATATACACATATACACACATGTATACACCCTCAAATCTCACATACACACACATATATACATATACATATGTATACAACACTGAAATATACAAATACATGTATAAAACATAACAAAAATCAAATCGAAATTCATTTCTAAAAACTGGAAAAATATCCCAAACTCTGGAAAATGGACTGTGTACTCGAAAAAGGGTAAACCCGATTTCGTGTCCAAAATCTAACTAAGGTGTCCAACCAACGGTTGGTAAGTGTTACCCCAAGTGTCCTCTAGTGTCTAGGGGGCCTGACACGACACCACGACACAATTTGACGTGTCCACGACTCACAAACCCGAAACGGGTAAACACTGATACACACACACAACCACAGTGTCGTGCACGTGTGCAACTCACCCTAGGACACGACACATACGCACACGTGTCTCGTGCTCGTGCACGAAGGTGCACCTAGGGGTAGGGTACGTGTCCAACACCCTGTACCGTGTCCACGTTGCTCCAGAACACGATACGAAGTCCGTATCAGTCGTGAAAAACACGACTGATACGCGTGTTCAGACCGCGTCGTGCATGCGCTCAAGTGTCTCGTGTTCACTACACAGGACACGACACACCACGTGCTGGTGTCCATGTGTTTGCCACATGATGGGCTACACACTCGTGTCACCACGAGGTGCCCAAGTGTCGTGTCCATGCGACACGACACGCGCGAAGTTGGCCCCCGCGCGCGTGTGTGCTGACAGTGCACGACCAGTGCACGTATCCGTGCATTCTCGATACGACACAAACGTGTCTCAAGCTCGAGGGGGGCATGTCAGAGGTTGCCCCCTCCTCTGTGTCAATTTTCATGTGTCCACGTGTCCTACAGTATCCGCACTAGGTGTCGAGTAGCAGGGGAGGTTGTATGCCTCAGTACGGTGTCCTGGCAGTGGGTTCGTGTCGATTTTCGACACAAAAATGACACCGTGTCGTGTTCAGTCAAGTAGGTATAAATTATACTAGTCTAGGGCTATAAGAAAATGTAATTAGTTCTACATTATAACAAAGTTTAATCCTTTGTGGCATTTCATCAAACAAGGGTTAATAGTCTAGGATACGTGTCCGATACGGACCAAACCAACCCTAAATTTCACTAAACTTGACCCACAGTTAGGGTAGACCTATATGCATGCATTTATGAAGAAAAATAGATATTAGAAAGGTTTATGGGTATTTACCTATTTGTGCATTCCAATAGAAAATCAATAAAGAGGGGGTTGTTTTCCTTCCACTTGGTGATGTCCAAGCTCATAAATTCTGGATTGCTAGCCTCCCTTAGCACCCTTGATGTTGTAGGGTCCCAATGCAAAACTAGAGGTGATTTGGATAAAAAATGATCGGGTTGTGGAGGTTTGAAGAAATGGAATTTTGTAGATTAAATTCATATAAAAATGATCATGAATTAATACAATGGGTTATATAGGAAGGTGTAGGGCTAGGGGGTACCCCATGGCCGGCCATGGCAAGGGGGGTGTCCTAGCTTTCCTTTAAGGTGAAGGCAAAGACTTTCATGCCAAGGGTTGTATTTTTGAGTGATTCAAGCAAAATATCACATGTATAAATATCTAGATATTTATCCTACTTTAATCAAAGACTAATATCTATCCTCAAGCCTCTAGATTAGTAGCTAACCTCTAGATTAGTGCTAAACTAGGTTAAGGACTAACATGACACTAATCAATAATTAATGGAAAAATTATTCTAATCAATCGGTAATCCTCGTATACCCCAAAAAGGCTTAGAGTCTACCCACCTTAGAAGCTAGGATATGGTTTTAGGAATGATGAGGTTGGAAGGATTTCAAAGCTCGAATATTGTACCTCAACTCTTGTTAATAAAGAATAAGGCACGACGTACGGAATACGGTAGATTAAGTCGAGACAAGGATCATTCTTCAATAATTGGAAAATGAGTGCGTGTGCAATGACACATGGTCGGTAAAATAGAATGACCTACTCGTCCACAGTATACATGAGCTGTCTACGGGGTGACCAATTCTAAGGCACATCCTATGAAAAGATTTTTAACAACTGAGTCGTGAATTTCTATTGGGGTCAAACCTGCCAGACTATGGTCACAAGGGTTTTAGTTAAAGCAAGCTTCAACAAATATTTAGAGGTTCACAACCTTTGGTCTCTTGAGAATAGGTAGTCTCCTAGGTTGGCATTTGATCTAGGGAAGATCCTAATCATTCTCGGGCTCCAATGACTAGAAGACCATGATAGTAGGTTTAGGGTCGCAGAGAGGACGAGTAACTTAAGGCAAGGTTCTAGTCACCTGGCTGGCCTGATGGTAGTTACCCTTGTGTATATAACCTTCATAGACATGGGAATAATCTGTATCTACCTATCAACTACGAGCTTTCGTCTTTCAAATCAGTGAAAGACAAAAACAATAAAGGTTTCAAGAGGGATGTTGCTGAATTCAGTTACGTGATTCAAAGGCGAAGGTATAATTCAAGAAGAATTGTCAAAGCAGTCGTGGATGGGATCCTAGAGACGTCTACACCTTAATCCACGTAAGGTAATTAGATGAAGAGTGAACCAATTGCATCATGGTTGATCAGACCGTAATACAATGATTCTGATTAGACAATATGTTAACGGGCGTCCCCAATAAGCATATGTCTTGAATCAAGCTCGATAAAAGAGTAAGCTTGCAAAACTAGACTGTAATAGCAGCGTTGGTCAAGATAGTCAGAATATAAGTACGCGAGATTTTTGGAAAAGAGACACAAGTCGTTCGAGTTTTGAGAGAATCAAAACCTTACCTGGTGCTCTTACTTATACAGTCTTCCTACAATCTTCTGATCCTTAAGGCCTTGGTCGACTACTGGGTTATGGAACTCTAGGTTCTATATTCTAGGGAAACATATTAATATCATTCAATTACCCTGTCAATAGATCACAAGAACCATATAACGCTAGGTTGGGAGACATGCTACTCAACTTACAGAACTTATACTAGTATTGGTTTTGGATCTTAAGGTCATACAGGGCAGGTCCTACCCTCTATAGTATCCTAAACTGACAATCACGCCTGAAGTCATTTACCGAGAATTATGCCTCGTCCGTATACTCTGGTTGTGGCAAACCCTTGGTTCCATGACTCAATTGTGATAGGCTATCGGTACTCTACCTTACATTGACATAAGGGTATCTAAGATCTAAAGAGGTCAATTAGGACATAGTTTTAGCAATGTTCTATAACCTATGATCCTCAAAATGGTTTTATTTCTATGGGTTGTGCCTCGCCAGTGCGCTGCTGGCTGTAGTGAACCCATATCTCCACTCTCAGCTAATTGATGACAGTGCGCTGCTGTCTAACTATTATTAGTTAACTAATACTCCTTTAACTATATCCGTAAGAATTCATGAGCTTCTAGAGATCCTAACAAGTTGACTAAGAATAAAGCATAGGGTTTTGTCCTATTAGTCACAACACTTAAATTAAAAGATTTAACATGGAGGAAGTAACTAAATACAAAAGAAATACAAACATTATCGTATCTAGTTCATATGCATTTCTATGGTTGAAGGAAAATCTCAAATAAATCTACTTCGAGATTCGTATGCAATTAACAGAATCAGAAAATTTAAACTAATTTCCTACGGCAACATAGTATTTAAAACAGGCAATTCTAATTTATGATATAAGATTTATATCTAATACAGCAAAAGAAAATTTAAACAGTTTATCAAAAAATTAACGTATTAATTCTGGGCATGTCTAACATACCAAGTGAATAGTATATCCACATTGGATCACATGGTCATATCAAAAGTATAGTGTGTCTACAAAGATCTGGCAAGCAATCTAAATTTTAACAACTTGGTATCCAAATTGTATGGCCTAACAGACAATCTTAACTACCCCACGGTTATTCTGAACAAGGGACTCCTAGTCCTAGTCATTCTCTTAAGTCATTTTAATCCTAGTTGTGAATGAGCATTTCCTGGTCGCAGGCTCGCAATAGTACGGCTAACAAACCATCACGAGTTCACAATATTTTGCGAAAACTGACCTGCATGGGCCACCACAAAACTTGTCACGACCCGCACCCGCTTTTCGGATACGAGACGTGTCCAAGCCAGCCTACGCCGCAGAGTCGGCGGTAGAACGCTGTCAAGCCCGCAAGAAAATAAGTGCTCAAAAATAAACATTTGCTGCTCATTCACATTTCTAATTTATTACAACATTTACAACATTTATATTTAAAGGAAAAATAAAGTTTTACAATTAAAGAAATATAAAACTACTGCTATCTATTTCTAGGTTGTCATCAGCATACCCAAGCCTTCCCCAGTGTTAAGAGTGATCGTGGCTAAACCTGAAAAATAATGGTTTCCAGTCAGGAATGGAACAAGTACACAAACCGACGACAATGCAAAACACAATAGAATTAACAAGACATAAAAATAGCATAAGGAATATGAAAGCTAGTAAGAAACTGATGACATAGCACGATAGAGAAGTAAACAAGGAAAAACTAATAAAAGACATCTATCTAGGTGGTGTGAAATATCTGTTTCAACATGTGAACGGCTAGGGGGTAAAATTCGGCTCACTGCACGTGTCGTGTGCAGCTGCTATCGTTCAAGAATAGACATTTTGGGAATATTTCTGGGTAGTCCACATGTTTACTAAGATATTTCCCCTCCCGACAACTCCGTGTGACGAGCGTGTCAACAAGTAGCAAGATATATGTATAGACATGAAATGCAAAGACTACTATGAATCGGAAAGCAATCAGAAAGTGCACTTGCCTGAGGTCCTTAGCTGGAGAAACCGATAATACTATACCACTCAATGAGCCACAACCAGTCAACACATGTAGAAGTCTCCGGATGCTGAAACAAATAGTAACAACATTCTCAGA
>JANAVB010002862.1:0-46589 GCA_029216955.1 Iris pallida
ATATATATATATATATATATATATATATATATATGGAAATGGAAACAAACAAAACGAGTTTTACTTTAGTTTTAGTAACTGTGTTGTGCTTGAACTTTGATGACAGACGGCTCAAATTTCTTTTGGTATAATGAAAGAAAACCAATAAAAATTGAAAAAAAGGGGTCAACTTCAATTGACCTAGATGGACTGATCAAATGGTCATCCCCCCACCTGGCGAGTAGCAGTTGGTCTGACTGCTAAAATGGTCCAAACTCCAAAGTGGCGACTGAACGCCTACTGCTGCTGTCCAACTGGTTGGATTTTTCAGTGGAGGGTTATATTAGGTGTTTAACTACTATTTGGACCGTACAGTCTGAACTGGTTATTGGAACATTGGAGTGGGTCTGCTCTGTGTAGACATCTCCTAGATACCCCTGATTACGTCTTGAACACGTGCCATGGTTTACGTCTTGAACACGTGCCATGGTGGTTGGCTCTAAATAACAACACGTGCCATGGTGGTTGGCTCTAAATAACAACACGTGCGTGTTTAGTATGTACCAAAATGTTACACCACTTTTCTTTTCCTCTTTCTTTCGAGTATTAGGGAGAGTTATATTAAGTGTTTAACTACTAGGGTCCTGTGCCCTATGCGAACCGAGGCTATGCCCACAATCTGTAGACTAAGACCATCTGGGTCATGATAGACTCATTCAAATTATGATCCAAAGTACAAATGTAACATCCCATTCCAAAAGAGGGGTAAAAATTAGAGGAAATAATCCTTGAATGCAAGATTTTGGTTGAAATATCATTGGTTTATGTCTAACATCCTCTTTCAGCATATTTTCATGTTGAACACGTCCTAATCATCTTGCCCGGTTGACAAATGCATAGCTTTTAGAACATCATTGAGGTATCTTAAGCACAATTTGCACCAATATTCGTGTTGAACACAGTTACTTTTCCCAGATGAAACTAATAGTGAATTGTAAGGCTTTCATGTTTAAAAATCTATGCAGACTTGTGCTTAAGATGCCTTTACTGTGTTACGCAAGAAGACTTGTAGTAACTCTTCTAGATTCTCTCTGTTGTTAATTGTTATTTGCATTTTCAGGAATGATAGGTCAATGGAAGAAATTATTCATGGCATCTTCCAGCAAATGTACAACCGAACTATCAGTCTACAACAGATCTAGCTTTTCCAGTATATCCCTAGGCAGAGCAGGGGCGAATAGATTTGTTGGGCACACGTCAGGAGGAGAAACAGAAGAGAAATTGTACACATGGCCAGATAATCAGGTGAATAACTTAAAATTCTATTTACTTATAAGTTGGCCTTGATGTGTCCCAGATATTGGTGTGATAATTTTACCTGGAAGGACTAACAGAGTATTTTATATTCATACTCTAGGATAGCATAGTTTAATATGTATGTTTAAATTCTTGTAGCTTTTAGTTACACCTCTAGTTGTAGCATTGTTTTAATAGGTGCTTGGGCATCTCGTAGGATGTAATACTCAGTATGGAGCAGTTTGTTTTTTGAGAGGCACTACGAGATGCTATCTATATTCAACTCCAAACCCTTTTGGAGGCTTGATTTTAAGCTCCTTCAATCTTGAAAAGTTCAAAATTGGACAATAGTGACCTAGGATCAAGATCGGTGGAATAGAATCTTGAATTGTACGTGAAACTCAAATTCTAGAAATGAAGATAGGGGGATGCTAGATCAACCAATTAAAAATCCCTGGACAAACATTGGTGATATGCGATGCAATAGAACCATTGGTCCATTTACACATATGATCCAATACCAACATTGAGTACCACATGAGAAGATGATACATTGAATCAATGCAATTTAACTTCTATGTGGTATTAGTTAAGTTGGATCAGCAATGTTGTTAGAATTTCGTAAGCTAATTTCATAAGCAATAAAGTATTAATTTCTCTTGCCCATAAAAAAACAGCTTTAAGAAGCCACAATTGGGGGCAAAAGCCTTGTCCCCAAATAAGTATTCGGGTTTGAGGACCTGGAGGTTGCATTCGGACCATTATTCCATTTCAGGTGCTCAAACTTATTTGTATAAGCTGTGACTCTTAGCTGCTGAACTAATTGATGTATATGACGGTGTCTGCAGGTGTTAAGGCTTATGAGTCAACTGAGTAGTTTTGGTTTCTGAAGTCACGTTAAGGATTTGTTTGAGTGTGGGCCAATCCTGGTAACAGTGAACAGGAACATTGTAAAATTAATTTTTAAATTTGTTCCTTTTATGTAACCTACATAAATTTGAACTCATTTTTGGTGGTTCTCAAAATGGAATAATTTAAAACTTATAAGCAACTATGAAAGGCTCTGATAAATATAAAATTCAACAGTACGATTAATAGTTTGATGCTACATGTAGAGTTGGAAATAATAGGATAATCTATTATTGATAAGACTACATATATATAGGAGAGGCTAGCCCCCTCTCCTATTATTCTAAGCAATGTGGGACTAAAGCCCATTAACTAATAACTCTAATATAACACTTAACACCCTCCCTCAAGCTGGAGCATAGATGTCAATCATGCCCAGTTTGTTACATAGAAATTGAACCCGAGGACCCAAAAGAGGCTTTGTGAAGATATCAGCTATCTGGTCGCCGGTCCTCACATGTTGAAACTTTATCACTTCCTTTGTATACTCATCACGAATAAAATGGATATCAATTTCAATGTGCCTCGTCCGTTCATGAAATACTGGGTGGTGGCAATATGAATAGCAGATTGGTTATCACACTATAGATCTGCCACTTGAGATCTTGTGTCTTCTTCCAGTTCTTGTAAGAGATGCTTCATATATAATACCTCTGATTTGCCATGAGCAATAACTTGATATTCTGCTTCTGAGCTTCAGCGTGCTATCACACTTTGTTTCCTGCTCTTCCATGATACTAGATTTTCGTCAATAAATACTGAGTAGCCAGATGTAGATCGTCTATATGTCAGACTTGCTCCCCAGTCAGCATCAGTAAAATACTCAATACGAGTGTGTCCATTATTCTCCATCCAAATTCTTTTTCCTGGATTATTGACTAGATAACACAGGATTCTGAGAATTGTCTGCCAGTGTGAAACTCTTGGAGAAGCTATAAATCTACTTGCAACACTTACTGCAAAAAAAATATTCGGACGAGTCATGACCGTCAAGTAGTTGAGTTTTTCAACCACTCGACGATACTGATCTGGATTGGTCATCAGGACCCCTTCGTCTGGAAGTAACTTTGTCCCTGGATCCATAGGTGAGGTTGCTCCCTTGGCTTGCATCATGCCTGCATCATTAAGTATGTCCAGTACATAGTTTCTTTGGGACATTACAATATTCCGTTTACTCCGTGTGACCTCAATGCCCAAGAAATAGTTCAAGGATCCCATATCTTTGGTTTGAAATTGTTCTCCCAGAAACTTCTTGAGGCCTGCAATACCCTTACTGTCGTCTCCCGTGATTACAATATCATCAACATAGAGTATTCTTCCAGCAGATGTGTGTCGATAGAAGATTGAATGGTCTTTCTTTGATTGATACATGACAAACTGAGTAACAACATGTGTAAATCGACCAAACCATGCACGAGGTGATTGTTTTAGACCATAGAGGACCTTTCGTAAATGACACACTTTACCCTCCCTTGCAACGAACCCGGGAGATTGTAAGACATAGACTTCTTCATCAAGGTCCCCGTAGAGAAAAGTATTTTTGATATCCAGCTGAAACAGCGACCAATCATAGCGAACAGCCAAGACCATTAAGACACGAACATATGTCATTTTGGCAACATGAGAGAAGGTCTCGAAGTAATCCTCACCATATGTCTGAGAATATCCTTTGGCCACTACACGAGCTTTTAGGCGATCAAAAGTGCTATCCGGTTTCACCTTAATCGTGAACACCTATTGCAACCTACTGCCTGTTTACCAGTATGTAAGTCGACTAAGTCCCAAGTATGATTCTCCTAGAGAGCTTTCATCTCCTCGTTCATAGCAGCACGCTAACAAGGATGTTTGAGACCCTCCTCAGCGGTCTTGGGAATCTGAATCCCATCAATAGTAGCCACCAGAGACTGAGTGTGACTGGTAAGTCCTTTATAGCTGTCAACATACAAGGGATAATCACGACAGGCACGACGAAGACGTTCTAGAGGTGGAGCTGTCGGAGCTGCTGGCGGAACTGGTGGAGCTGCTGGTGGAACATGTGAAGGCAACACATTGGAGCCGGAGCTGCTGGCGGAACCGGAGGAGGATGATTCTGTGGGCGATGTCGGCACTGACTGAATCGGTGTTTGCGGACCATCGGCCTGGAAAACTGGCTCGGTAAGGGAGGGCACCCTTACGGAGGACCGTTTTGTTTGATCAGAAAATAACAAAAAATTCTCTTCTGGATAGACGAGGGAAAGTGGACCCGTTGGGAGTGGAGGAAATTCTGTTTCGACAAAGGTAACATCTCGAGTGAAAAAATCTCTTCAGGACAGGAGAATAACACCGATACTCTTTCTGATCTTTAGGATATCTAAGAAAATACATTGTATTGTCTTAGGATCTAATTTAAAAAGAGTTGGTCGGGTATCCCGAACATAGCATAAGTAGCCAAAGATTCTGAGAGGCAGTAAAAATGGCTCTCGTCCGGAAAAGAGCCTAGAGAAGGGAATGCTACCATTGAAAACGGATGATAGCATGCGGTTAATAAGGTAACAAGCAGTAAGAACCACATTCGACCAAAATCGCTTGGACGTATGTGCTTGATACACAAGAGCACGTGTTATTTCCAAGAGATGACGATTCTTGCGCTCGGCCACACCATTTTGTTATGGTGTGTACGTACAAGAAGTTTGGTGGATGATGCCATTGCGGGCCAAATGTCTGTCGAGATCACGAGATAAATACTCACGACCATTGTCACTTCGAAATTTTTTGATTGGAACACCAAATTATGTTTTTATTTCAGCATAAAAATTGTACCAAATGTTAAACAATTCAGAACGATTTTTCATTAGATAAACAAAAGTGACACGTGAGTAATCATCAATAAAAGTAACAAAGTACTTGAAACCCATTATTGAGTCTACCGGACAAAATCCCATACATCAGAATGCACCAACTCGAAAGGAGCGAAAACAATTTTATTTTGACTCATCGGATAGAGAATCCGGTGATGCTTAGCTAAACTACAAGGCTCACAATGAAAGGAACCAGGAATATCTAAAGAATGGTACATTTTCTGGAGAACTTGGGTTGATAGATGACCTAACTGACAATATAACTCGAAAGGATCAAGTTTCATGCCGGCACAGACTACCGAAGAAGGTGCGTCAAACAGGTACAAGCCTCCAGCCACATGCCCCTTATCGACAGTCTTTTCAGTTTTCAGGTCCTGAAAAACACAATCATCAGGAAAGAATGTTACCGAGCAATGCATTTCACAAGTAATTTGACTAATAGAAATTAAACTGAACGGGTTTCCAGGTGTAAGCAACACAGAATTGAGGGACAGTCCGGAAGAAAGACTGGCACTTCTACGTCCTCGGACTGTCAGGGAACCTCCATTGGCAACAGTAATGCCAGAAACACGACAGACATAGACATAATCATGTATTATACCTGCGTCACAGTCATGTGGGAGGACGCACCAGAGTCAATTATCCACTGCTTGGGCTTAACTATGCACGCTGCTGAATATCCGGTTGTGGAGCCAGACGTGAAATCTTCACCACGACGTTGAGCCTGAAAATCAAGAAACTCTGTATATGAGTCTGAAGTCATCTGAATAGATCGGACACCATCATTAGGAGCATCAGTGGTGATATTAGCAGCAGGTGATTTAGTACATTGCCAATAGAAATGGCCAAGCTGACCACAATTAAAGCATGTACGCGGTCTTCCTCCATCATGACCGCCATTGTCACGCCCCCCATCGCGACCAGCATTTCGGCCACCACGCTGGCCACCACGACCACTACGGAATCCCGTACGAGCTGTATCAAGAGCAGAGCGATCAACAAGAGTATCACCCGGAGTGGTCTCAACGACTTTTGCTGTCCGAAGGACACGGTAGTGTGCTTCCAACAGGATCGGAACTTCAGATCCAGCAATAATTTGAGGGCAAACGGAGTCTGCATCAGGGCGGAGAGAGACAAGATAAGACATGACATGAAGCTGCTCACGTTGAGCCCTTGCTCCATTAATATCCGACGTAAGTGGTAATATGCGGTCGATCTCATCAGACACAGCCTTAAAGGCCCGAAAATGGTCCTTATGAAATTTATCTTCCTGATTTGCTCGGTAGACACCAACGACCGAGTCATAGACACGAGATAAATCGCATTTTTCATCAAACGCCGTTGCCAGTACCTCCCATAACTCCTTCACTGAGTCCTTATTCTGAACCATGTCTTCCACCGACGGTCCATTGAATTCATCAACTGTGTAAACAGTCGACTATTATATGTCTTCCATTGCTCAAATATGGGATCATCTTCTGCTGGAGGGTTGTCAGTCTGATGTTTGGACAACCGCATTCCACGAAGTATTTTTTTCGACTTTCTTTCTCTATGTCGAGTAGCCCTCTGGCCCTTCCAACCGTCGATCGACAAGTCGAATGGAGGAAATCATCGTGTTAGTGCCTGTTGGTCCAGCTAGTGTGTTGCTGACACTAGTATCTACGGCACTGTTATTTGTCGTAGAGCCTGCCATCTATCAAGAGCCCTGATTCGACTGTCGATTTATTTTTTTCAACTTGATAATCACAGCAACTCTGCCAATACGCTAAAAACGGAGCCAGAACCGACACACGTGCATAGGAAGCAGAGAGTGAATCACAAGCCAGGAAAGAGAGAATCCATATTAACCTCTGTTGGATTCTGGTGTGAAGATCAAGGAAAGAAACAAAAATTCATGCAAAACAAACCATATGTTTGTTCTTTGTTAAATTTTCGAAAAAAATCATTGAGAGTCAGAGTTTTCAGCAAACATATGTTTATTGTAGTGCCCCGTCCCGCTCAGTCAATCGGAGGAATCGAAACGCTGACGGCGTTCGGACTTAGCCTTACAACGGCTGCTCCAAGACATCGCCCGGTCGAGGCGACCGCTCGCTCAGGTGGGATAGTTTCGGTGAACTTGTCTCATCTTAGCCTTCACATAATAAATCGCATATTTTCAACTTGCACAAGTAGGCTTGATAATAAAAGAGACGAATCCACATAGCTAAAGGGAATAATTCCGACGGGTCGAATTGAGTTAGAATATGGAAAGGTCCAACGGTCGGCTTAGAGTTGGTGCACGACGTGCTTTGAAAATGACACTCGGTCCTTCGTCCCGTGGCTTGGGAGAAGGAAAGTTGGTTGAGTAGACGAAGTTATGAACGTAGCCTAAGTCTTAGGCATCGCCCGCATGAATGCTTCATAAAGCATGCACGGTCCTATCGTCCAAGGCTTGGCATAGCCTTGGCTTGCCCCATGAGTTAAGTTGCGTTGCACGGCTTATGATATAAGTCTAGGCACTCAAATGACTTGGTCGTTCAGAAGTCGAACGCATGCGCGACACGTTTCCGCAACGCGAGGCTTGACGCAGCTTTCGCTCGTCGAGTCGTTGTGCGTTTAAGTCAGGCAAGTTATGTTAGGCTATCGGAGTGGTAGCAAGCACGATCCTACGAGTCTACGGTTGGGTATAACCACAAAGTCTTACGGTCTCAAGGCCCGTCATATAAAGTATGACTTGGACGATAGCGTCGCGTAGATCGGAAGTCAGTTTGAGGCACGATGCACGGACTTAGTGTTTAAGGCATGAACCACGGTTGATTTAATGAGTTTTTTGAGAAAGAACTACCGAATAGGCATTGAGTTGAATGAAATGATATGGTAATATGGAAAGAATGCTCGCGACCGTGGGTCGTCGAGGGGCCTCAAATGATAGAAGTCTTTATATTGGTTTGAAAGAGATGGTAATATTGGAAGAGGAATGACTGTGTGAGACGTCAGTTTGTGTCGAGTCTTGCATGGTCATTGGACAACTTGTCGACAAGGAAAAGTTTTCACGAGCGGCAACCCTGGGCGCCGAGGGACCGCGTCGTTCCGGAGGGAAACACGGTATAGCCGTAGCTGGACGAACCGCTCGGGTTATTCGGGAACTTTCTTCGGGGCTAGCTACTTGCGTTGAAAGGGTCGCCGAATAACAAGGCTATAAGTCCACGATAGCTTGTGGTGTTAGTGACCAATTTATATAGATGGGTCGGCACGAGCGGCAATCCGCGTGTGTGCCTTTGGAATGTGTCGAGTTGAATGTGTGTACGTTTTGAAAGAATGTTCGGGCCTAAGATTTGGCATCAATCTAGGCGTCGTGCTTCGGCACGAGATGTGGCATCGAGTCTTATGTTGTCGGCATATAAGTTGCATAGTTATGATTGAGTTATCTTGAGTTTAAGTCAGGAAATGCCGCAAGGCAAAGTTGGTCGAGTGACACTTAGTTCACAGTCAGGATGGGTCAGTTGATGATTTGTTAGCGAAGGGCCGCGAGGCAGCAAGGGCCGTGAGGCGGCAAGGGCCGCGAGGCGGCGATATGATTGAGTCTCATTTGAGTTGCGAGATACAGCCTCAACAAGGACTTATAGCACGGTCACACGGAAATAGAGTCTTATCGCGTAGTTGCGTTTCTGATTTTAAGCCGCAAGGCAAGCACGACCTGATAGGTTAACGTTGTTGAGTTGGTGTTGCGTTGCAAGCACGAAATGGTCTTGAGACACAAAATAGGCCAAGGCGTCTGTCCTAAAACCGATCCTAAGAAAAGAGTAGAAAGACAATCATAAAAGGGACTATGTTGCACAAAGTAAATCTAACGTGTAGGTTTTGTATGGGTGGACAAGGAGCTCATTCCACCAGTACAGTTGAGTACTGACACCCACATAGTTTTCATGTGCAGGCACAGGTAGAAGCTCGTGGCGCGGAGCTCGCTTGGATGCGTCGAGGCACGGAGTTCCTTGGCGATTCAGCCGCATGGAGTCAAGACTTATACGGGACATAATGTATGGACGTTGCCTTTCGAAGCTTCCGCTGGCTCAAAACTTGTATTGAGAGATGAGAGAGAGCTGAGTGACTTGTAATGTGAGATGAGTGAGCTTGAGAGACTTGTAATCTTGGTCTTGTGTCCCATTGTAACTTTTGTTTCAATATCAATAAAGAGCTTCTTTTGCATAACTTGTGTTTTGTTCTAATTTTTGATGTTATTATTCAATGTCTCTGCTTGGGACTTCTGTGCGACGACCCCATCGCAGCCGCTGAAATCGGCCGTTATGGAACTCGCCTTGCACGAGTGCAACCTAGGCTCGTGCGGCATCACGCCTTAGCGAGGACGATCGCTCCTACGGGAGCGGGGCGTGACATAATGGTATCAGAGCACGGTTTTACGTCCTTGGACTATTGATTGAATTCTTTAACTCCGTTGTTTTCGCAGACTCTGAATTGTTGCTTCCATAAAGTCGAAATCGTTGGTGCGCTCTCTCTCAAATGTCCCAAGGGATGTCCATACAATAAGTCTAAATAATTTGCAAAAACGTAGGAGAACAGATTTTGATAAAACAAAACAAAAGGATGGTTCGCGTAAGCACGGTTGGCTAAGTCTGGCTGGGCATATACACCAAAGTTGCATCGACCTTAGAAAAGTCGAGTGCGGGATTCTAATTTTGTCGGACAAGAATGAGTTGAACTCGATTGAATAAAAGTGAGATGACTATCGGTAGGGGTGCTATCGAGCGACGATAACGTCGGTGCGATATAGATGAGCGTGCTTGAAATTAGAGAAATGGTTCTAAAGACATCGCCCGGTCTAGGCGACCGCTCGCTCTTAGCCTTACAACGGAGGAATCGAAACGCTGACGACGTTCGGTCTTAGCCTTACAACGGCTGCTCCAAGACATCACCCGGTCGAGTGCCCCGTCCCGCTCAGTCAATCGGAGCCTTCGCTCCAAGACAACGGCTGCTCCTTGACGCAGCCTTCGCTCGTCGAGTCGTTGTGCGTTGAAGTCAGGCAAGTTATGTTAGGCTATCGGAGTGGTAGCAAGCACGATCCTACGAGTCTACGGTTGGGTATAACCACAAAGTCTTACGGTCTCAAGGCCCGTCATATAAGGTATGACTTAGACGATAGCGTCGCGTAGATCGGAAGTCAGTTTGAGGCACGATGCAGGACTTAGTGTTTAAGGCATGAACCACGGTTGATTTAATGAGTTTTTGGAGAAAGGACTATCGAATAGGCATTGAGTTGAATGAAATGATATGGTAACATGGAAAGAATGCTCGCGACCGTGGGTCGTCGAAGGGCCTCAAATGATAGAAGTCTTGATATTGGTTTGAAAGAGATGGTAACATTGGAAGAGGAATGACTGTGTGAGACGTCAGTTTGTGTCGAGTCTTGCATGGTTATTGGACAACTTGTCGACAAGGAAAAGTTTCCACGAGCGGCAACCCTGGGCGCCGAGGGACCGCGTCGTTCCGGAGGGAAACACGGTATAGCCGTAGCTGAACGAACCGCTCGGGTTATTCGAAAACTTTCTTCGGTGCTAGCTACTTGCGTTGAAAGGGTCGTCGAATAACAAGGCTATAAGTCCACGATAGCTTGTGGTGTTAGTGACCAATTCATATAGATGGGTCGGTACGAGCGGCAATTCGCGTGTGTGCCTTTGGAATGTGTCGAGTTGAATGTGTGTACGTTTTGAAAGAATGTTTGGGCCTAAGATTTGGCATCAACCTAGGCATCGTGCTTCGGCACGAGATGTGGCATCGAGTCTTATGTTGTCGGCATATAAGTTGCATAGTTATGATTGATTTATCTTGAGTTTAAGTCAGGAAACGCCGCAAAGCAAAGTTGGTCGAGTGACACTTAGTTCACAGTCAGGATGGGTCAGTTGATGATTTGTTAGCGAAGGGCCGCGAGGCGGCAAGGGCCGCGAGGCGGCGATATGATTGAGTCTCATTTGAGTTGCGAGGTACAGCCTCAACAAGGACTTATAGCACGGTCACACGGAAATGGAGTCTTATCGCGTAGTTGCGTTTCTGATTTTAAGCCGCAAGGCAAGCACGACCTGATAGGTTAACGTTGTTGAGTTGGTGTTGCGTTGCAAGCATGAAATGGTCTTGAGACACAAAATAGGCCAAGACGTCTGTCCTAAAACCGATCCTAAGGAAAAAATAGAAAGACAGTCATAAAAGAGACTATGTTGCACAAAGTAAATCTAACGTGTAGGTTTTGTATGGGTGGGCGAGGAGCTCATTCCACCAGTACAGTTGAGTACTGACACCCACATAGTTTTCATGTGCAGGCACAGGTAGAAGCTCGTGGCACGGAGCTCGCTTGGATGCGTCGAGGTACGGAGTTCCTTGGCGATTCGAAGCGTGCGGCCGCATGGAGTCAAGACTTATACGGGACATAATGTATAGACGTCGCCTTCCGAAGCTTCCGCTGGCTCAAAACTTGTATTGAGAGATGAGAGAGAGCTGAGTGACTTGTTATGTGAGATGAGTGAGCTTGAGAGACTTGTAATCTTGGCCTTGTGTCCCATTGTAACCTTTGTTTCAATATCAATAAAGAGCTTCTTTTGCATAACTTGTGTTTTGTTCTAATTTCTGTTGCTTTTATTCAATGTCTCTGCTTGGGACTTCTGTGCGACGACCCCGTCGCAGCCGCTGAAATCGGCCGTTATGGAACCCGCCTTGCACGAACGCAACCTAGGTTCGTGCGGCATCACGCCTTAGCGAGGACGATCGCTCCTACGGGAGCGGGGCGTGACATTTACCCTCTGAGATTTCCAACAAATTTTTTTTGGAGACTAAGTTAGGGTTTGGAGGGGTTGGACGGCGGCTGATGGAAGGGGTAAAGAATTAGGGTTAGGACTTTGAGCCATGGGGGGGTCGGCTGATGTGAAGAGGGGGGGGGGGGGAGTCGGCAGCAGCAGTACAGGGGCGGAGGGGGGGTTGGCAGCGGGGGGTCTGCTTGAGGGTGGAGGGGTGGGTCGGCAGCAGGGGGGTCTGCTTGAGGGTGGAGGGGGGGGGGTCGGCAGGGGGCGGAGGAGGGGGGGTCAGCAGCGTAGTAGGGGCAGCAGTATCAACAGTAGGAGAACGGGGGTTGGCGGCTAGAAGAGGGGGGTGGGGGGTGGGAGATTAGGGTTAGTATTTTGTGGAGAGAGAGAGAGAGTGGTGGGTGATGGCTAGGATTTTGGTTCTGATACCATATAGAGTTGGAAATAATAGGATAATTTATTATTGACGAGAGACTACATATATATAGGAGAGACTAGCCCCCTCTCCTGTTATTCGACGCAATGTGGGACTAAAGCCCGTTAACTAATAACTCTAATATAACACTTAACACTACCTAAGTCACCACTTTATATGGAACTATGAGCAGTTAATTTAAATTTGACATATATTCCATGATACTGATTTAGGTTCTCATTTCTCAAAACTAAAATCTTTCTTTCTTTTATAGTTGTATAGTTTAAAACCGTATTTAAAGATGATATATTAACCATTACCTTCGCAAATAATTTTTTTCCATTTGGGAAGCAGTGAGCAGCTTATGTGCATCTGTTGGGTAGTTTTCCACCAAGTAATATTGTATGCAGGCTCTCCTATAATATGGCATTAGTGCCTATTTGATTATTCCTGGATTCGTGCAACTTGTATTTTTTTTCATGTTTCCTTTTCCCTTCTACTCTTTAACTTGCAATCATATGATATTTTATTTACCAACCTAATGCAAATAAAGCTACATATGTAAGTGTAATATTTCTTGATTGCAAGCTGAATTACTTTTTTTTGGGAGAAAATAGTTGGGAGAAAAGTTCTCCCCCATGTTTCATTAAAGAGGGGTTTTAATGAAACTACACAGTTACAAGCAAACTATAACTCCCAATCTCAAAGGAAACAACTTACAAATGTTATGGAGGCTTAACTTATTTTTCACTTTTATTTCTTTTGACTAGCATTTAGCTTTTTAAGATTTTCTTGCATATTATGATACTCTGATATGCCTGAATTAGAAAACTTAATTCTTTATGTTCAACTTTTTTTATTTACACTTACATATCACTAAGGTGCGGATGCTGATGATATATATTCCCCTTCTCTTTAATGTTTTGACTAAAACCTACATCATATTTAATAACACAGGCTTCTTCTCTTTAACTAACAGCTACATGATATTTCTGATTGCAGAAACCACGGGTATGCATATTAGGTGGTGGATTTGGGGGTCTATATACTGCTCTCAGACTCGAGTCCCTTATGTGGCCTGAGGATAAAAAGCCGCAGGTGAAGTGGTTCTAGTACTATGCTAAAAGGGGGTCTGCTTTGTATTTATGAATAATTATTAGTTAGTTCTACTTTTTTCTTTTTCTTTGAGGTACTTGCACTTTACTGTTTATTATTTGTTTAATCGATCATCTTGCAATTTTCTTATATATCTACTTTTCCTACTTTATCTATGTTTCTTTTCTTTTGTTTATCATTCACCTTGAGCCTACAAGTTGGGGGAGTGCAATAGAAATCATGCTACCAGCAAAGAAGCACCCTCGGTCAATGTTGTTATTCTCTATTTCGACGAAATGTTGTCTTTGAGATAGGTAAGTGCTCCTCATCGTGTGTGATTCATATGGTTGCAGACAAGAGGGAAGAAGAGAAGAAGTAATTATTAACCTTGGCTTAGGAGAACACAACTTTTTTTATTACCTACAAACTTAGGTATATGAATTATCTTTAAAATGTAGCAGGCACACCTTTTCATAGCCAAGAGAGAAAAAACATAGATAGTTTTAGAAATCCTACTTGGCAAATGCAGGAAAGATGCAGGAAGACAATAATCAAAAGACTTGAATCCATGGAAAAAGCTTCAACACCCTAATAAACAGATTAGAACTTGGCATATGCAGGAAGACCAGCAGAACTAGTGTAGAGTATCCAGTGTACTGGTCTGTGTAACTGTTGGTGTTGTCGCTGCTGCTGCTTCTGCCACTGCTCTGTACTGTGCTGTTGCTTTACCTCTCTAATTATCATACTTATGTAATCTAGATTTGCTGATTTTAGCTCTCCGGTCGTACTTGAATATTTTGTTCCAGTTAACAGCCTTGCTTCTTCTTTTTTGCGTATATTTGTCACTTATTATTTTAGAACAAACTGATTGTTGAATTCCTTGTTGGCTCTTTAGTACTTCATTGATGCTTTGTTCTTTGGTAATATACTAATATCGCTCTTTAGTGTTCTAGTTTCAAAGTGGCTCATCAAATTATGTTGATGAAGAACTTGTTTGGTCTCTAGTATCCAAATTTCTCTATTCTTATTCATCTGTAAAGTTTGAACAACAATAAGAATATAATAGTGGAAATTCCAGGTGCTGCTTGTTGATCAGTCTGATCATTTTGTCTTTAAACCAATGCTTTATGAGCTTCTTTCAGGAGGTAGACTTTTGAGCTCAGATTCTTTATAATTCCTAACATTCATGATTTTATTCTCCTACATTTGTCTCTACCTAATATCTTTCCTTTATGATTGGATGGCAGAAGTAGATGCCTGGGAAATAGCACCTGCATTTACAGACCTACTGAAAAATACCAGCATTCAATTTGTCAAAGATAGAGTAAAGATCTTACGGCCTTCTGATCACTTGAATCAAAGAGAAAGGGAGGAAACCTCAAGGTCATATTCCGCGGGAACGGTCCATCTTGAAAGTGGCAAAGTCATAGAATATGACTGGTATGTTTCTATTTCTCGTGGGAAGTTATTGGTCTTATATTTAACTTATATTTTATTCCTTATACATACAGAAGCAAGGCAGTAACATGGTTTTACATTTAAGCTCTGTACCGGGGTATCTTTTTGTACTTGGGTAAAACTTCAGGTTCCATTACACCTTGTTATGCCAATTGAGTTAAAAAAAGGTTTAAAGATGCACAGCTCCCTGTTTCACTTAACAAAATGCCTTGGAGGAATTGGCTTTTGAAAATAAAACGAGAAAAAGTACAAGAAGTACAAATTTGATTCTGGGAAAGTATTGCTGTAGAAGTCTGATTCGTAAATGATCATTTTGTTCCTTGGACCATATGATGATGATGAAGATCACTGCTTGAAGTAGAACAACTGGAAGAACTAAGTCACCAGAAAGGTATCGACGTACTTGGGCACTGATGGCGAGGTCGAATGCTTTCCTGCTTTGCTTCACTCTGTTCTGAAAGAAAGGTTGAAGAAGAATGCTCTGGAGAATCCAAATCTCTAAGTTCTGATCTCTGTATTCTCTCATGTCTCTGTCCTTGTGTTATGAAAAAAATAAGTCTATTTATAGACTTGGGCTCTTGTGCGTAAAAACTTAGCAAAAGTTCCATCTTTACGCTAACAACTGCCATCCACGATCGAAGCCAACCTCTGCATATGTTGACATGTGTCCCATCATTTCAGTAAGAATAGGATGCATGTACACACGTTCTTCGAGAAGAATGGCATGAAAGCCACGTAGGCAGACCACGTTCCAAGCTGGTGGAGGAGAATAGGGCGTAAAAATAGTCCCAATGTACTCTGAGCGTAAAGCAGTAGATTAGGCGTAAAATAGCCTTGACATAGACTTCCCGCGTAAAGTGGTTGTTAAATAACCTTGAGCGTAAAGTAGCTCAAATAGACTTTACGCACACGTCAGCTGTTGAGCGTAAAAGCTCGTATAGTCTTCATGCGTAAAAGAAGCCGTAGTGTGAGCATAAAGTAGCTCAATTCACACACTAAACGATAACATTGGTCTCTGTGTAAAAACAAATCCCTTTGTGATATATGCCATCATTAATATCTCCATGTCAGAGTTTGCATTAAATGCGAGATTTGACAGCTTTGTCCAGCGTAAAAGAGGCTGCTCTGTCCTTGGCGTAAAATCATGGGTGTAAACCCGAGCATAAAATCATCAGCCTGTTTAGACGTAAAGCGATTAGCCTTGTCTTGGACGTATAGAGATTACCCGCTCTGCTAGGCGTAAAGTAGATCACTTATGAATGAGATGACCCTTTCTTTGAAGCACTTTTTACGCTCCTACAAGACCCCCTTCAAAGTTTTCAAATATCTCCAAAATTTGAAACACTTTGAACAGAAGCGTAAAAGTTGAGATTTGATCTGCCAGCGTAAAATTTGGGATACGCAACCGTCATCCGCGTAAAAGCGGGAATGTCCAACAGTCGGCGTAATTATAGGGATATCCAACAGTCGGTTTTGAATCTCTCTATAAATAGGTCTTTTCAGAGAGAGAACATTTTTATTCATCTTCTTGAATTCCTTTGCCCTTTCTTTCTTCGAAACTCTGATCTGATGGCTCCTAAGAAATCATCCGCCGCCGGTAGCAAGGGGAAGAAACCTGCCATTGATTCGTCATCGGCTGATCATGTGAAAACTCCTACTCAGTCATCAACGCCACAACGAAATCCTAACCCGGCCGTAGCTCCGCCTATGATGGGTAAAACCCAATTCTTTGGCTGGAAAAAATCCGTCGAGGAGGAAGAAGAAAACTTTCAGCTTTTTACGCCCACGTTGTACGTGTTAGCATAAAAACTGAAATAACAACATACGCCTACGTTGTACGTGTTAGCGTAAAAGATAAAAAAAAAATTACGTCCACGTTACACGTGTCAGCGTAAAATTTGGATTTACGTCCACAATTAATGTGTTAGCGTAAAACTTAATTACGCTCATGTTCATACATGCCAGCGTAAAAAGTTATATTACGCTCACTTTACTATGTGGTAGCGTAAAACTCATCAACCACTGAGAGACTTTGTAGAACACAGACTTCATAAACTTTTATTAACTTTTAGTAAGCGTAAAAGTCAATATCTTCAATCATAAAAAACTTCGAACTAATTTAATCTCTTTTGTCCTTCTGTCAGTGGATTTGCAAGTTCACCCTCTCGCAGAAGTTTTTGGCTCCTCGGTCGGCATGTTGGGTTCAAATTATCTGGAGGATCTGTCTCATGTCCGATTTCCCCAATCCAACCCAGATTACCCTAAAGAAAGGGCACAGTTGATAGCAGCTCAAGGGGATAGGATGTTGCTATCCATGATAAATGGGGAATTGTTGAGTTCACTAGATGGACAACACTTCGCAAAACCAGCCTTTCTGTTTGGAGATGCCATTGATTGTAAATCCCAGACACACCCCAAGAAGGAGTCTTGGGTTTTCAAATTTTGAGATAGAGTCATGTATCTTCCGGATATGGACAGAGATTATCCTTTGTCAGCATTCGTCCATGCTACTCATCCTCGACAAATGTTGTGGAATTTGACTCCCAGCAATCATGGACGACCGGGTAGAATTGTTTTCAAGAGAGAACGTGCCAATGATATGGGATACTTTGCTAGTGTTCCCAATGGAGGTGTTACTTCTATCTTTGGCCTTATGCCAGGCTCTAATCCTAGCGAAGATTCGGGTTTGATACAGCCAGTACAAACCCAGATGTTTGTCAACAAATTTATGAGGGCTGCTGTATTATATCCCCAAACAAACCCCAGACTGCCAGGATGGTTGACTCCATTCAACCAGAGTTGGATCCAGATAAGTCTTTGGATGATGAAGAACTTTGAGGCAGAGTTGAAAGATATTGGCTTGTATGAAGCGGTAGCTTCCACCAGTCAGGGTATTCCTCCGAATGGAAACTTATTTCTGGCCTTGATGGAGATATATATAAGTTCAACTGGAACTTTTGCCACCCCGAAAGGTGAAATGGGTCTTGCCCTTCATGAGATGCAGTTTATCTCGAAGCTGCCAATGGGGGAAGCCCCATATGAAGAATATGTTCCCTCCAACAGGGAGCTTGCTGAAATAAGAGGAGTTAACCCTCAGTTAATCGAGGTATACGAAGAACTGATGTGTCACTACCTGATTTGTACTACGATGCATGAAAGTACATCCCATTTGGCGTATATCAACAAGTGGACGACTTATCTCTTCTTCCATAAAGATAAGATATCCAAGGAAGACAAAGAAAGATTTCAGGAAAACAAAGTTCCAGTAATCAACATAGATTCGACAATCCCCTCTAACAAAGTTCGGGATATGATGATTACTTACAAATTCCCGAATAAATATCTGTCTACGAAGACTGGGGAATTTCCTGCCGGAACTGAAGCCTTGAGCTTCCTTAGATATGGTAGTCAGAAAATCTCTCGGAGAGCTTTGCTGGCAGGCTTTCTTTCTTTATGGTTGAGAAGATGGGTTGTACCGGGTATTGGTACTGTTGACAGAATCCACCGTAGTGTGCTATGGCCGGCAGTACGTCTGGTTTTTAAAGTCAGGATTAATCTGCTGTCAGCCATGGTGTGCCGAGTAAATGCAGGTTTAAGGACCTTCGGCGAGGAGTTATTCAACAATGCTCCTCATCGGAATGTTTTCCCTAGAGTAGAAATGCCCTATACTTATCTGATGGGCTGGCTGTTGCATCACAACTGCAGATTGTTACCGCCAGGCCCAGGTGATGATGCGGAGGTCTTCCTCCAAAAATTCAGCAAAGCTACATGGATCGCTACGACTGTGGCGGATACCCGAGCAGTTCTGAACTATTCTTATGGTTGGAACTTCTTCTGTACCCGGCCGCAAGTTCCAGCAGATTGCTTCGGTGTTCAGTTTGAAGATGAAGTTGAAGGAAGAGTTGTATTGCCACAGTCAGTCTTTAGATGGCTTCAGTGCATCAGACCTTCTCATCTGATGTACAGAAATGAAGATAATTGTGCGTTTGAACCATACTTACCCAGTAGGTTTGCTCGCCAATTTGGGTACGACCAACTTCATGTTGGTAATCCTTTGACTAATTTCCGTCACTATGGGAAATTACTTGACGGAGCTAGGGGTTGGAGGTATTTCGGTACTGCTCGGACTGGTGCTAAATTTAGAATTTCGACCGCCACCAGCACTACAGAACTACGTATACTCCATACGTATGCCCACTTTTACGCTTCAATTCGTTTTTTTTGCCCACGGTTACAATATGAGGGGTAGTCTGAGGTGGCCTAAAGAAGGAGATATTGAGGAGCAGGTCAGGGTACCAGCAGACATCCCTGACGATACTGGCATTCCAGATCCATTTTTAGAAGTTATCCCAACAGGAGTTGGAGAACCAGCTGCAGAACCTATCATCATTGGCAAAGGCCGAAAAAGAAAACAAAGTGCAGCCGTCACATCTCCAACAAAAACTCCGGAAAAGAGGAAGAGGTCTACCACAAAAGGGCCTTCCAAACCAAGAGCCCACATTCTAGAAGAGGACATTTTGATTGAAGAAGATCCTCTTGTCGGTTCTTCCTCAATCCATCCTGGAGAAGGATCTTCAGCCCCTCCACCGATAGTTGGATCAGGAGCTGTAACACTTTTGTCTCCTGGACGTCTTAGCACCTTACTCCATTTATCTTTGCCGTCCAAGGCACAAGTTACGGAGGGTACTACTACTGCATCCACTGCTGATCAAGATCGTATTCCATCAGACGAACCGGCTCTTGACTTTGAGGATGATGACTGGGATGGTGATTATGATACATATCTTGAAAAAAACGCACATATTCCAAGTATTATACAAAACCTATACGGAATTATATATCATGATTTTGTATACTAACTTATTCTGTTCGTTTTGCAGATGTCATAATCGCACCAAAGCCTGTAGCTCCTCCTCAAGAAGAAGACATTTATGAGGAAAATGAGGAATCTGAAGAGGGATCTTCTTCTTCAGAAGACGCAGACGTCGAGGAGGGAGAAGTGCAAAAGCATGAGATGGAGTCTCAAGAAGAACATCCTCCATCATTTGTGGCACAACAAACACAATCTGAAGTGTCCTCTCCTGCTGAGGACCAACACAAAGAGAAGACTACAGTCGACCCCACTGTAGGTGATGATGGAGCTGCTGGAGGAGAACCAGACTTGAACAAAGAATCAGCTGTAGAGAGTCTCACCACAACTGAAGCAGCGGAAAATCCTGCGGAGCAATCAGTTGAAGAAGATGCTGGAGGCATGCTCGAACTTCCAACAGAAACTGGGAAAATTATAATAACATCCTCCACTGTCGTTACTGATCCAGTACCAGTTTCTGATAAGCCAATGCCAGAATCTGAATCAGCTCCTGTAGTTGTCACCATATCCACCAACATTACCGCCGCCAGAACTCCAGAAACGGCTGGAGTGACAAATATTGAAAACATTGCTTCTGAAAATCCTGGAAACCAAGCAGCAGTAACAACAATGGCTCCATCTCAGCTTGTTGCTACACCAACAATATCTGCAGATATTGGAGATACAATCCCCGAAACTTCTGAGAATCAATTGGCTATGACGGCAGTAACAGCAACGACTTCGTCTCATCCTACTGTCATGCCAACCACATCTGCTCCCGATCTCCAAAGAAAAGATTTATTAGATATTGCCGCCACACCTAGCTCCAGCGTAGAGATGAATCTCCTGGTTGAGATTCATACTGAAACTTTTTATAAAACTCTGGCAACTTTGATAAAGATGGTCCTGAATAAAGGTCTCAGCTATGAGATTTTGAAGACGGCAATGGCTCTGACTATCAAGAATGTTGCCATGTTCAATGATGTTGAGAGAACTGCCACATTGGAGAAAATTGTGGAGGACCTTGAGCAGCCGATTGGAGAATATCTCAAGCTATCAAATGAGACTGTTGAAGGCCTCATTCAGGAGGAGTATGAAGCCTTGACAGCTGATTATCTTGCTCAAGAGACTACATATAATACAGCTCTCCATGAACACAGTCTGAAGGTTGCCAAAGAGAAAGCCTTTTTGACTGGCATAAAACCTGTACTGCATGGTCACAGAGTGGCTTATGATGCTTTGAACATAGATATTCAGAGCAAGAATGACAGAATCCGCGAAGTCGAGGCAGAGCTAGCTTGCTTGAAGGCTGAAAGGGAGAAGATGATTGATTCTCGAAATTTGCACCTCACCCAAAGCTCAATTTTAGAAGAACAAGCTTTTGGGGCTGAGTCGACCATCCGAACCCTTGATGAAGCCAAGGACAATTTGATAATCACCTTTGCTGAACTTTCCTGTATTTGCACTCCTGAAGCTCGACGTGCAGAGGCTACCAAGAAGGTTATGAGTTCTCGTGGCAGACGGCTGGAAGAATTAAAGAAGTTGCTCCAAGATGTTTTCATTCCACCTTAAAAGAGTGTTTTGTCATCTTTTTGTCTTATTCATTCTGTAGTGATTCCACCAGAAATGAATGAAAGATTTATTTTGTGATCCTATTGTTTATTTGAAATTTAAACAATAGGTAAGAGGTAGAAAGCACTTATCAGAGGTAATATGGACGTGATAAGTCTTTTAAACTCAACGTATTATATCTATCCAGAGGTAATATGAACATGATAGATAATGAAATCTTGTTTTGTATGAGATAGAAATACTCATCAGAGGTTATATGAACATGACAAGTTTTCTAAACTCAAAATATTATATCTATCCAGAGGTAATATGAACATGATAGATAATGTAATCTTGTTTTCTGTTTAGAGTGTACAATACTATCAGAGGTAATATGAACATGACAATATGTAAGAACCCAAAGAAAAGTAGATTAATATCTATGCAGGGGTCAAATGGACATGATAGATAAGAAAAGAAGGTGGATTTAGTATTTATCCAGAGGTTATGAAAACATGATAAATAATAAATCCAACCTTATATACCAAAAATTCCTCTCCAAAGAGACAAGTAATCAGCTTAACCAAACTTTGGTAGCTGGGGATTAAGAAAACAGATGTCGTTGAAGATATATATAAGAGAAATAAATGAACCGATGGTGGCTCAAGGGACATTTTCAAATGGCTCGGATTCACCATCAGTTTGAACCATATTGACTGAAAATACTTGTTCAGATTCATCATATGAGGAACTAGACATATCAGTTTCAATGGATTGGACTTCTTCTGAATCCGATGATTGCGAAGAGCTCGAAGAGAATTCTTCTTGTATATCGTCATAAAACATGTGGGACGGATCATATCCCAACCCATGACGAGTCTTTTGGTAAAACGGATCGCCATATAATAGTAGTCGTCTACCCTTGCCTTGATTGAGACCTTGCATAGTCTTCAAGTCATATCCCATGTTCTGGATAATCTTGATAGATTGTTGACTATACTTGTCAATTCGGATTCTTCCCTTGTCTTTATCCTTCAGCTCATCTGCCTGAGCAACAGGGATATTTCTAGCCAGGCCAAACACAATTTGGCGCTTGTTTTTCTTATCAGACGGAACCACGAAGTAAGATTCTTCGTGACGTCTAAAAGTTACGCAAGCTTGTGATGAAGCGGCCACAGGTAGAAGATAAGGAGAAGATGTTAGGAACCTTTGAGCATAAGGTCCAACATCTATATGAGGAGGGAAAGAATTTTCCTTATGATCGATGTATAAAGTTTCTTCTGGCTCGATGTCGTCTTTATATCGATGACTTTGATTATCAGAAGATAAAGTCATTCTTTCGATAAACTTGACAGCCATATACTCGAAAAGGAAATCTTCATTGATATCAAAAAGTACATAATGATCAATATTTACATCATTTACGATTTGACTGCTACGCCTCGGATTAATCATCAGTGGACCATTATCCGTCTTCTGCGTAGATTTGCCAAGATTGACAATCAATGGTGGTTCTGGATCATTCGTACAAGAAGTACGTCCTTTGACCTTGATCATGAAAGGCTGAACTTGGCTCTTAGCAGGAATATTTGTTGATTCCTCAAATGAAGTTTGAGTTCTTCCTTTAACCTTGATTATCAGAGGTTGATCATTGACAGATTGGGATTGGATTTGTCCCTTGACTATGATCTTCAAAGGTTGCTCCTCTGGCGGATCTTCATTAATAGATTGATCCTCGGTAGGTGATTGATCTTCAGCCATATCTGATCTCTTTCACATGCTCTTGTTTATAAAGCCTTGAATCAGAAAAATAGGCTTCGACACCCTTGAAGGGATTGATATCAGCAAACTCAGTTTTCACAACTCCTTGGGAATCCACATACTTGAAGCATTGGTGGAGAGTTGAAGGTACAATATTATGCTCATGAATCCACGGTCTCCCCAAAAGGATATTATAGGAGACGTCTGAGTTGATAACATAGAAAGTTACCATAGTTCGAAGATCACCAATCTGAATCTGCAGACGAATCTTCCCCAATGGCTTGCTCTTGCCAGAGTTAAAACCGACTATCGTAGTACTAGTATAAGTCAAATCACTAGTAGGGATCCTCAGGGGTCTTAGCATACTCTGAAGAATTATGCTAATTGAGGATCCGGGATCAATGTAAATCCTGTCAATTTCAGTGGATCCAATATACCCGGTGTAGCACAAAGGCCTGTCATGCTTGTTATGCTTCAACAGCATATCTTCTTGTGTAAAGGTGATGTTGGGAATTGCTTCCATCACACTATTACATTGTGGACATGACACTGATATATTATCAGGAGTCTTGAGTTGAGCCAAGCATGAATCTGCTTGAAGTAAAGCTTCACTCAAAGTCTCTCTGCTTTCTCTGGAAAGGCGAAGCAACTCAAATATAGATAGTCTAGCCGGAGTATTGGCTAACTGAGCTAGAATATAGAATTTGTAAGGCTTCATTACTACCCCCTGACTGGAAGCAGACTTCAATGGGACGTCGAAGCGTACTGCTTTCTGTTTCCCCTTTTCAACCACAGAAGGTTTGGCAGGAACAGAAGAGGATTGAGTTGGTAGTGTCTCCACTACGTCTTCAGGTTCTTTGGAGGATCCCTCATGGTCTTTATGGTACTCCTTTCCGGATCTTGTACCAGCAAAAGATTCTTCTTCAGACTCAGGAGAAGGAAGTACCATATTACAGGATTTTGTCTTCCCTTTCTTAGCCTTCTTCTTGTGTGGATTGTTATGAGGAGCTTCAGAACCCAATCCAAGAGTGGAATTTTGACTTTGAATTTGTAAAGGAAGTCGTATTCCTTTATCATAATTCAAACCTTCTGCCTTCTGAAAGTCATAACCCATCTTCTTCATGAGATGGACAGATTGTTGACTATACAAGTGAGTGGGCAGCAGACTTTTGACAAGTGTTCCAATAGAGGAAGAGGAAGAAGCAAGACCTTCTGTAACCTCGGGAGAGTGGAGAATAGGTGTCGTTGTAGCCACAGGAGGAGAAAGATTCGGGATACGAGGAAGAATCCCTGTTAGAGCTTTTTCATAAGCAGCAAAGACTTGTTGTGCCCGATATAAAGGAACACTATTCATGGCTAACCACTGCCGATGAGTAAGCTTGAGCTTGTTAGAAGGAGCTAGACTTGGGGGATAGATGTTCAGTCCTTTCAGTCTATCTTCTAAAGGAAGGCCATTCCATAGGTGATCCAAGTCATCGGGATCTGAAATAACATGGGAAATCATGTTGCAGGTTCTGACTTTCTTGCCCTTCTTGGATTTTGAAGTTTTATCTTCACTTTCTAACTCAGGCACTAAGTCAGGATGTACCCACATGATTTCACCATTCTTTAGTGTAAGCGGCAGTAATCCTGCATCTTCTTCTCTGGCAGGCGGGATATTCACGATCTTCATCGTCGCCTTCGGAATTGGGATAATTCCATCTGGGACCTGCTGTGGAGGAAAATCTCCGAACTGAAGAGAAACCATATTGGTTGTAACCGTATGGTCATCATTGGTTAAAGCGATAGCACCGCCATTTATCAGCTCCTGGATTTTCTTCTTCAGGACATAGCAAGCACTGGTAGGATGATTAATGTATCTATGATAGATACAATATTTGGGATTATCAGTTAAATTCACCTCATTAGGCCTCTTTGGCTCTGGAATCTGAAGTTTGCCACTTTTTACCAGACACTGAAATATCCCTGGGATATCACTCTCATCAAAAGAGTATTCTTCCTTTGGCCTGAAAGATTCCTGACTATTCGGCATCGTTTTATTCTTGGAAAGATTAACCATGAGGGTATCTTTCCCCTTCACATTACGATTGCCGGGGTTATTACCAGGATTACTTTTCTTTCCTCTATCATCTGAGACGAAAATCATCCCATGTTCACGAGCCAACCTACCATTGGTCTCGGCAGAAACCGCTGCTATGATGAACGAAGCCCAATCTGAGAATTGGGAACCCGTGAAAACAGCGATGGATGGTCGTAGATTCATCTTGCATGTATCAATCAATGCTTAATCTGGCATACCAGGAGGCATCTTTAAAGTAGCCTGCCGGAAACGTTCGATGAACGTCCGAGTATCTTCTTTCTCCTTTTGTTTGATTTCTATCAAGGAGGACATGTTCATGTCCATGTCTCCTTCATAGAAGCGGGAGAGAAACATTGCCTTAAATTCGTCAAAAGACGAAATGCAATTGTCGGGTAAACTTCGATACCAATCATAAGCCGAACCCGTCAGGCACCCGATGAACACTCGAGTGAGAAGAGCGTCATCTTTCTGCAAGTGTACAGTCATAATATCAAAGTAATTGATATATTGACTGGGAGATGCTTTTCCATCGAACAAAACCATAGATTGTGGCTTGAATTTCGGTGGAAAGGGTACATCATTGCAATGAGGAGGATAAGGTTGCTTGATCCCTAACCTCTGGAGTTGATCTTTGTGCCTAAAAACTTCAAACTGTGCTTTGAGCTCACGCACTGCTTGAATGGCTTCACTGGTTTGGGGAAGCACATTTGATTGAATGGTTGTTGGATGTACCGTAACCCCCACTGGAGGTGGTACATCTTCAGGGATGATGGGATCTGGAGATGCAGAATTCTGATTAACAGCCGGCTCTTGAGTATTCAAAGGTATTTCAGTCCCTTGACTATCTTGAGTTTGTGCTGCTACTGGTACTGGTGTTATTACCGTCGGTTGAGTAGTTTGCTGATTCAAAATTATCTGATGCATACTTTGCACCATGTTAAGCATATCTTTCAGTGATTGCTCAGCGGCAGTGAGACGTTGTTCTGTATTAGCAGATGACGTCTCTGGTTCATCTCCAACAGCGTAGGATTCAACCTCTCGTGAAGATACGGAAGGATTTGTATAGAAGTATGAATCCACACTATCGGTATCGGACTCAAAAGATTGAGTACCCCCAGCTTCTGAATCAGAAGTCTGTAATTGCCTTTGTCTTCTTGATCGAGTATTCTGATATACTCCTTCAAAGGAATCAAGAAGTCTGTTGAACTGTTGTTGACCTGGAGTTTGGGACATGTTCCGTCTCGGACGTCGTCCTCTGTTAGTATGAGATGCCATGTTGACTGATGCATATGACAGCTCATCTTCTTGGTCTTCAGCTTGATGTTGAAGCGAAAAACTCAATCGATCAAAAACTGACCGTTTTGAAGCCGAACAACAACAATTGATCACAACCTGGTGATATTCACAATGATGTTTTTCTTGGGAGAGCGTCACCGGAGATTGTGAATTCTTACGCTTTTGTATGAGCAATTCACGTAAGTCAGAAGGAATGGAGGGAGTATTCTTCTTTATCACATTAGGGGTAGAAAAACGTTTAGTACCCTGTGTGTAAAGAAGATTACTAGCAGCATTCGCAGAACCAAATTGTACATTTCTACGCGTTTGGAGTTGTGTGCGTAAATCTTGAGATTTTTGAGCACGAAGGACTCCATCTTCATGGCGCGTGATTTGCAAGTTTGGTACTTTGCGTAAAGCAGTATAAGAAGATTGTTGGTGTAGGACAGAAGTTTTACCAACAACATTTTTACGCTGTATGCGTTTAGGTATATTCACATTAGATGTGCAAACATCGTTGTGAATTTTATCTACACTGTCACAGACAGGAGACTTACCTTTACGCGTAAAACGTAAAAATTGATTATCTACCACGTCACAGACGGGAGATTTTGTTTTACGCGAGGGGCGTAATTTGTGTGTGTCTACCACGTCACAGACGGGAGACTTATTTTTACACTCAGAAGCATTAGAATCTGCCACATTACAAATGAGAGACTCGTTCTTATGCCTTGAGCGTAAAACTTGGTTTTTACCCAGTGGGCGTAAAACCTGGTTCTTACGCAGTGGGCGTGGAACCCGATCATCTACACCGTCACAGACGGGAGACAAATTGTCACACTTAGAGAGCGACGCCGAAGTAAGGACTGCCTCGTTATGAACGGGAGCCCCTACGACAGGAGAGGGAAGAATTCCCTTGTTATCAACAGCAACAGAGAGATCAGAAGCTATTTTGGATTTAGGAATCCAAACTTTTCGTACTTTGCGAGACTTTTGAACATTGGAGCAGCGAGAACCACCCCCAGTTCGGAGCATTTCTTCGTAGGCAGTCTGGTCGAAGTGCACAACCAGAGTCTTCTTGGTCGAACCGACCGAAACATCATCATATTGAGCAATTGCCTCCTCGTCAGAGGAGAATGTCGTCACCAGCAGAGTCGCCATTTTTGTTTCACTTAACAAAATGCCTTGGAGGAATTGGCTTTTGAAAATAAAACGAGAAAAAAATACAAGAAGTACAAATTTGATTCTGGAAAAGTATTGCTGTAGAAGTCTGATTCGTAAATGATCACTTTGTTCCTTGGACCATATGATGATGATGAAGATCACTGCTTGAAGTAGAACAACTGGAAGAACTAAGTCACCAGAAAGGTATCGACGCACTTGGACACTGATGGCGAGGCCGAATGCTTTCCTGCTTTGCTTCACTCTGTTCTGAAAGAAAGGATGAAGAAGAATGCTCTGGAGAATCCAAATCTCTAAGTTCTGATCTCTGTATTCTCTCCTGTCTCTGTCCTTGTGTTATGAAAAAAATAAGTCTATTTATAGACTTGGACTCTTGTGCGTAAAAACTTAGCAAAAGTTCCATCTTTACGCTAACAACTGCCATCCACGATCGAAGCCAACCTCTGCATATGTTGACATGTGTCCCATCATTTCAGTAAGAATAGGATGCATGTACACACGTTCTTCGAGAAGAATGGCATGAAAGCCACGTAGGCAGACCACGTTCCAAGCTAGTGGAGGAGAATAGGGCGTAAAAATAGTCCCAATGTACTCTGAGCGTAAAGCAGTAGATTAGGCGTAAAATAGCCTTGACATAGATTTTCCGCATAAAGTGGTTGTTAAATAACCTTGAGCGTAAAGTAGCTCAAATAGACTTTACGCACACGTCAGCTGTTGAGCGTAAAAGCTCGTATAGTCTTCGTGCGTAAAAGAAGCCGTAGTGTGAGCATAAAGTAGCTCAATCCACACACTAAACGACAACATTGGTCTCTGTGTAAAAACAAATCCCTTTGTGATATATGCCATCATTAATATCTCCATGTCAGAGTTTGCATTAAATGCGAGATTTGACAGCTTTGTCCAGCGTAAAAGAGGCTGCTCTGTCCTTGGCGTAAAATCATGGGTGTAAACCCGAGCATAAAATCATCAGCCTGTTTAGGCGTAAAGCGATTAGCCTTGTCTTGGGCGTATAGAGATTACCCGCTCTGCTAGGCGTAAAGTAGATCACTTATGAATGAGATGACCCTTTCTTTGAAGCACTTTTTACGCTCCTACACTCCCCACCTTATTGGAGAAAATTTGGAGACACCTTCCAACGTTTGTAGATGAAATTGAAATGGAAAATATATAACTTGTTCATGGTTATACGGATATCTTAAGAATGTAATTTCTGAAAGATTTCAGATTATAGTATCGTAAAGTTCATCTTTATGGCAGAAAATGGAATGCCATATTTGATTCATTAATGAGCTCTCATCTTCATATAGGCTTAACGCCAATTGTTTAACAGTGCCACAGATTTTTGTCTAGAGAAAACCACAATTCACTGAATCCTCCTTCCCCCCTCCCATTTCCTTCCCTCTCTCTATGTATCTCTGTTTGCGTGTGCATGCTTCCACATGTGCCTTTGTTTTACATTTGTTCTTGTTGCTATTATATTAGCATTTTAAATTTCAGTAAGTACATAGATAAAGTTATCTTTGTACATTGAAGGAAACAATTTGAAGAAGCCTTCTTCATATGATTTGATTATATAAATTTTGTAGTGTTATATGGAATCAAACTCGTGTTTCATATTGAAGTTATAGCTTCTCTTACAATCTGTTTGTTATATAAGATTCCCTCTCTTTTTTCTCCCTAAATTTCAGTCCTTAGTTTATGACGTCTTAAAGAACTAGATTGTGAGTTTTAGGTTGCCGTGCTTTTTTGTTATTGAAATCCTCTCCCTGATTGTACATCCATTTCAACTGGGCAGCCAGGTTGGTTATGGCTTTAGGAGCTGAAGCTAAAGTTGATTCTGTGCCCGGTTCTCTTGAATATGCCATTCCTTTCTCAACCTTGGAAGATGCACGAGTAAGAAATATTATGCCTTTCATATTAGTTGTATCTTTCTCTTCAGTGATCTTATCATATAACTGTTCAGGAAATTGAACACCGTGGATAATATTCTGGATTTTACATTTTTATGTTATATTGTTGTACTTTTGTTGCACCTACCTTTGGCAACAAACTTGCAAACTGATACTAATGCTGGTACTTAAATTACTTGTTCTCTGTTGATAATATTTTACTCCACATTTATATATTTAAATGTGAATTAAATACCAGAAGGTATGAAGTTTTGCTGATAAGTTGAATCGTCATGCTCAATTTTGTAAACTAGTCTTGCAATAAGAATTAATCAACAAGATATGGAACCTCATGGGACCCCATGAACTTGCCAAAGGCTTGACTTTTTAGCCATATGTGATGGGATGTTCATTTGGGAATAATGATGTTGGAGCTGATAAGTGTATTCAAAGGGGGTAGATCGAATAGATGACAATATAATAAAATGTTTCAGAAGAGCCTTTCCAAAGTTTAATATTCGTCCATTTTAAGTAGTAAGCTAAAAGCTAGCCACGTAAAGAAGGGTGTTAAAGATCTATTTATTGTCATGCATCTCTAGGAATTTCAGCAACCCTATATTCCTATACCTCTTTATGATATTGAGACTGTAATGTGGATATTATCCATTTATGTCACTTGGTCGTCCTTGGAGTTGTTCAGTTGTACATTTATAAGTGTCTAAGAAATTGTTACCTTAACATAGTTTAATTAGTGGAAAGTAAATGATTTTTTTATTCGTTCAAGTGGACTCTAAATGTGGGATAATGGCTTATTACCATAACTATCATTCCTTTTTTTCAGTTTGACTTTAATTATGAAGCAGTAAGGATTTATTGTTTTGGCCTACTTTTAATCCGACATCAATCCTCTGTAAGTTAGTACAGAGTTTGTGGTTGAGGAGCTATATGTGTGAGAGGAAGGAAATAAATCTTAGAAGGCTAAAATGGCACCAAAGAGGACCTACCTAATCGATCGTGCACTTAGGTAACCAAGGTGTTGGAGTGTCGAGCCCGCGAAAACTCTTAATATCGAGTAGGAGGAAGATGCAAAAAAATTGTGAATTCTGGAATCCACTTTAATTTTCATTTTCTTTTGAGAAATGGCATGTGATAACATCATAAATATAAAATCATATTTAGTGATACTTCACTGACATGAACGGTGAGATTAGATCAAGGTCCACAATATCGGTATCGGAATCAATATCGGAGCCTTTCTATGAGTATTAAGTTAGGCGGTATCAACAATATAAACAGTTTCAGATCTGAGTATCTGATTTTTTTGGTGTCGGAAAGCAAATAATTATTAGTAAATTATTAAATTTTTGGATATTTTAGACAAGAAGGCATAATTAAGTATTCTTTTGTGTTGTTTCATAATAGTTTTGAAATTAAATGAAATAATAGTCACCCTTGTTGATTGATTTACCTGCAATAAATAAGTTTTCTTCATTTATATGCTTTTACAATCTTACTATGCTTTTCTCCTATTTTCGTAGCCTATATAGTCATTGTAATCTAGTAATTCTTTGAAAGGTTTTTCTCTACCATTACCATGTTCTTTTTTTTTACGCGCACATAGTCGAAGATGTTAGAGTTCTCCATAATTGTTTAGCTCTGAGCATTCGGCTGACACTCCCACCGCGACACCCGGTTGGCAAACCGTTTTCAATTAATAAATTATTAAAAAATTAGAAAAATATTTTAGACATTTAGGTATAATTTTGAGTAATTTTTGTGTTGTTTCATAATAATTTTGAAATTTAATGAAATAATAGTCACTCTTGTTGATTGGTTTAACCTGCAATGAATAAGTTTTCTTCATTTACATGCTTCTACATCCTTGCCGATTAGTCTTTTTCGTTCAATTTTCTTTGGCGAATTGAATGGGAAAGAGACCCCTAATGTCTGTATTAGTCAGTATTGGTATCGGTTGAACATGCCAAACCGTATCGGCATCGGTTGTATCGGATCGGTATCAGTAGATACTGCAAACTATGGATTAGATGTTCTCTGCGCTGGATAGTATCGACACATCATCCAAATCAATTTATTTATTCTGGATAGTGTGAAAAAGAAACCATATAAAAATAGGAGAAGGTTATAATTTGTAACCAGTAGTAAACATGGATCTCATGGATTAAAGCTTGCACTTACAAAATTGTAGAACTTCGAAAATTTAACATGTGAATTGCTAGTTTTTCTATCTGCCAAAAGTTTCCATATTGTTAGTCTTTGTTACGGGCCTTACGGTTCACCTTTATTGTTTTCCACAGCTGACCTCATGTAACCATTTGTTGTAAATAAGGTTGTCCAGTTACTCCTTTTATGATCTCTGCTTTAACTTGTGTGGCATTTCCTCATTATCATGTCACATCTATTGGTGCAGAAAGTTGATAACAAGTTGCGCATGCTGGAGAGGGAGCATTTTGGCAAGGACTCATCTATATCTGTTGCTATTGTTGGGTGTGGTTATGCGGGAGTTGAGTTAGCTGCCACGATTTCTGAGCGCTTACAAAATAAAGGGAAAGTTCAAGCAATTAATGTTCAAACTACAATTTGTCAAAGTGCCCCAGATGGAAATAGAGAAGTTGCACTAAAAGTAAGATTCACTATTCAGTTTTAGAAACTTCATACAGAACATGCATTGGTTGATATTATTAATTGGCTAACTTCATTCACCTTTGATTCCTGTATCAATCTTGTTTATTGTTTCACGTGTAACTTAAATATTGATTAGGCTTTACTTGATTAGTGTTGCTGATGAAGCTTTAACATTTTCTTAAAATAGATTTTTATGCAATTTCAGTACACATTATTCGTATTTCACTCTGGCATGAGGATATTATTATTTTCTCTGTCTCAAGTTATATATATATATATATATATATATATATATATATATATATATATAGCGCGGATCAAAAGCCCCGTGGGGGGAGCCCCGCCAAAGCCCTGCCCCCCTGCACCATCGGATCGGGGGGCCGTGTGAGGCCCCCGCGCGCGCCCGTTCGATCCTACGGTCGAGGGCGACGGGGCTCTGCGAGCGGGACTCCGGAAACCCATTGCCCTCTACTGTTGGATTGAGCGGGCGCGCGGGGGCCCCACGCGGGCCCCCCGATCCGATGGTGCAGGGTGGGGGGCTTTGGCAAGCTCCGCGGACGGGATTTTGATCCGCGCCCTATATATATATATATATATATATATATATATATATATATATATATATATATAATAGCAATGGCAGCGGGAGAAATAGGTGCGGGTGCGGGCGATCTTGGGCGCGCTAGGGTTCCTCCCCCGCGGCCGCCTGACCCTCTTGCCGGCGGGGGGAGGATCTCGGGGAAGAAGGGGGGGGCCGGCCTACCCCCCCCCCCCCGTCGGCGGTAGTGACCCCCCCCCAGGCGTCGGGGGGGGGGGGGTCGGGATCACAGATGGGGGGGTCGGGCGTGTAATGACCTGCTCCGTCCTAGCGGAACGCCGATTCAAACGGCAAGTGCAACGACTCAAACGAGCCGTCGACCCGAAGAGTTGGCATCGACCTGACGAAGAATCGATGCAAGGCTTACATTGGCCCGTCAAGAGGAATCCAGACTTAGACTTTCAAAGGCGCGCTCGGAGTATCGCTCGGCCGATACGAACATCGCTAAGGTGGGTGGCTCCGATGAACCCGTCTTTGCTTAGCCTAGACACATAACAATACGGACACTATTGCTAGAATCGCTAGGCGATAACACTGCGCATGCTAATAAATGACTCAACGCACCTAGCTAAGGGAATAATCCCATCTTGTATGCTTGTATAGAATATGGAAAAGAACATAGAAAATGTGAGAACTCTCGCACCGTACTCTGCGCCCGTGCTAAGGCACGGACTTACATTTCGAGTTCCTTATGCGTTCAACAATGAAACAATGAATGGTTTACAACAATGAAACGGAGGACTATCGACATAGTCGTTCCGAGTAGAGTATAGCAACATTGAAAGACTTCGGGACCGATGGGTCGCCAAGGCGACTCCCGCACAGGGAGTTGCAAAATGTATAAATGAATGAATGAATGAATAAGTGAATGAATGAATCGACGAATGAATGAATGAATATGTGAATGAAATGAATCAATGAACAAACGGACAAGTGAAAGAAAGAAAAGAATGAATGAATGAAAGATAAGAAAGAAAAGAATGATTAGCGACATGTATGACGGACACGTGCAACGGGGCTCGCTATCCGCGCTGCACGGACGCTAACCTGGCCGATAACGCATTATGGCTCAGAGACAGCCTATGGCTCAAAGACAGCCGTTAAGTTAAAATGACAATAAAATACGAAATGGTCGTGGACGGACTCGTGCACGAGTTAAAAAGGGATTCCAAGGGCAACGAACGACGATTTCGTGGCCGGCCTAGGCGGAATCATGGCCTACGGGCGGACATGTGTGCGGGCTTTGGCACATAACCAAACGTAGGGCCGGTACTTCAATAGTCTATCAAGGTGTACCAGCCATCACGCTTGATAGATGAGAATGCCAAAGGAAAAAATGTCCAAAATGGCTGACATGCCAGCGACCGGTGCATATAGATTTAAGTGGGCTTTGCTGGTGGCAATCCACGTGCAAGTCCTTGCATTGAAATCAAAGTAGTCTAAGTTAACTGAACAAAGCACCTTCTGAATAGGCTTAAATATAACACACAAAATGATCGAGAGTACTTCGAGCAAACGAGTTAGAGAACACGCCTACGACACGCTCGGACCTGAGACAGGGACACGCCCTTGACATTGAATGTTTACGTGAATTACATTAAGTTGATATATGCGAATTGTTGACTAACTTGGTTTACTTTGGACAGAAAAGGCTGGACGGTAAGTATGGGTAAGTCATGCATGTATTTCCATGAGAACACTCGAATTCGGCAACACGAGATAGATTATGAAATATGCCATGAAACTGATCCTAAGGCAAGATTAGAAAGACAATGAATGATAGATGGTGCACAAAAGTAAATCGAACGTGTTTGGTAATGATAGCATTGTGGACGAGCTAGCCTCCCCACCAGTGCATAACAATGTACTGATAACCCCACAGTTTGCTTGCAGAACGCAGAAGTCGTCATCGGGTGCAGAGCTTCCCTCGAACGTGCTAAGGCGCGGAGCTAACTCTGGGACCTTGGAGCGTTGCAAGAAGCTGAAGCACCCTATACAGGACATAATGTATCGGAACATCGCCATGAATCATTCCATCTTGTAAGCCACTTGGCACGCCTTTTATGTTTCAGAGAGAGAGAGCTTGAGCGATTTGTAATCTCGGCCTAGCGCCGCTTGTAAACTTCTTGAATGTCAATAAAGATTTTGAATTCGCTTCAATTTGTGTTCATTTACTTTCCGCTGCAAATGGGGACACTCTGTGCGACTCTGTGGCCTAGCTCAAATCGGCCGTTTCCGGACATAGCCTTGCACGGGCGCAACCTAGGCCCGTGCGGCATCACGTCTTAGCGAGGACGATCGCTCCTGCGGGAGCGGGGCGTGACAGATTGGTATCAGAGCACGGCTTTACGTCCTTGGACTTCACGTCGATTTCTCAGTTTTGAAAGCTCGTCATTGGAAAAAGAAGTGTACGCTCTCTCTCATTGTGCCTTGGGATGTTCCATACAATAAGTCTAATAATTTCAAAAGCTCGTACAAGTACTCGGTTGAACGGGATCGATAGGCGAAGGCCTTTGTGCCAAACCATGACGGACTTAAGTCGGAAGAAAACTAAAATGCTAAAAGTTAGCAAACGCAAGGCATGCTTGAATAACCTTACGCTGACAATAGCGGACGAGTACACGAGACCGGGGTATAGTTCGAACGGGATGATTATGCACGCAGCCTTTTGGCTAAGTTGTGCCGAGTGTCGCGCACCTAGACCTTTTGGTGCAAACGAGTTTGCGAGCGAGATCGACTATCGCTCGGACGAAAATAAGTGAGACTTAGAATGTATGTCGATAGAGACGCTATTTGACCAACGCTAAAGCGAGCACGAGAGATGGTTCTTAGACTTTGAGGAATGGGCGAACGCGCGATTGAACACATCGATTGGGAATCGAATGATCTTTTGAGGATTTGTAGAATGACTTGAACCCGAGTGGTGTATGTGATAGGTTCGGAGAAGAATAAGAATGAGTGTCGACGACTAGTCGAGTGGCTCGAACCCTGAGTGGTGTATGGACGTCATAGAAGTTATTCGAGCAAGACTAAAGGATATACGGATAGAACGAGTATGCCGGCGAAGCGATGCGATCGCGCAAAGCCTTAGAACGCGTCACGCTTAGTTGGTCGTGACTTCGAATGTCCCGAACGAGATGTCGTTCGGACAACTTGTAAATGGGCAACGCAAGTTAGAAAACGACTCGGAACGATGAATAAAGATGTATGTCTCGACCGAGGAAGCTAGAGGATAGCACTTGTGATTTCGGATTGGGTCAAATGAAATATGACTTGAGTTTTGGAGAACGATATTGAAACTAGCTTGAGGAATAGCGATCGAACTCGATCTTGGATTGAATCGAATGGAATTGTGGTATATCTCGTTCGGACAATAGCATCAGTCGCACGACTCGAAATTGGTTGCAAAGGAAGATCGTCAGGTTACGCATATCGTCGATTGTATTGAGGCGTATCAAAGATCGATATGCGATAACTCGGGGGTACTCTGACTCGGCGAATGACGATAGTGCAAAATGTCATTGTTCCGATGGATGCTATACTCGGGATATTGAAACGTGTCGAGGAAAATATAGACGTGGCTCGAGGATTTTCTAGTTGAACGAATGACGGTCAGACTATCGAACCGAGATCTTGGCTTAGATGAAAAATGAAAATGTTTGGATATGCTTCATTGACAACCACAACGTTGACGTTCTTGTCTTATGCGAGCGCAACTCCAGCCTCGCACATGCGTCACGCCGATTAGGGCGATCACTCCGCGTGAGCGCTGGTGTGGTGATTCATACAGCGGGGGTGATCGAACTTGCATGGCATGGCAAATTGGATACATCGACTTGTGGTTTGACGCGAATGTAGACTCGAGAGTGACTTAGCATGCGTGACGGTTGAATTTAAGGATTTCGTTGGTCCAATCCGCGTATCGAGAATGAATTAGTCTAGACGCAAGCAAGAGTTACGCCCCGATGAGAATGATTATTCCGCGGGAGCGTTGCATGGTGATTCATGAACCACCGTGGATAATCGGACTTGCGTGAGATTGGGGCGCAACATATTGTCAAAGCTAGACGACCTCGTGATCGAATACATGAATTGGTTAGAATTGGTGATTGAATGGATTCGAATACGCGCAACGAATGCATTGATGCGAATAGGTGATCGTGCTCGATGTTTAGAATTCTGAGTGACGCGAGCTTGGGTAGAAAATTCCGTACTACCGACTTTGGTTTGACCCTAGGATTGGGGTCAGTGTTGGCATTATTGTTGGAAAACTATGATTCCAATCCTGACATTGACTTAGCCTTGAGAAATGGCCTAGCGGTTAGGCGAGACGCCCCTGTTTCAAGTGTTAGCAATCAAAAGATTGATCTTGAGGATTGACATGGATGGATTGAATGATGCAAGAATAGGAAACCCTGCTCACGAGATTCGGCTGACATGCATATATTTCAGGGACGCCTGAGTATGTGCACGATGCGACTCGAGTGAGAATGACGAATTCTCTATCACACGGTTTAGTGAATGCATGTATTTTGGGGACGCCTGGAATGCGTGCACGATCCAACCAAGTGACACGTTGAATTCCAAACGAGACTTGAGGAACGGAAAGTATCGGGGATTGAGATCGTGTTAAAAGAAAAGAATGATACTAGTACGAGCGTGGCTCGGAATCAAAGAAACGTGTGAGCGGAGTGTGCGTGAGCGACAACGAGATTGGCCCTAAACAAGTGAATGATATGGAATCGATATCGTGCAAGTAAAAGTTGGTATAACGAATTGAACCATTGATAGGAAGATATACTCGATGATAGTGCAATACTTGGTCTTGAATCGGACGAAAATTACTTAGACTTGGTTGACCCCGCTAAGAAGAAATCATACTGATTTCGTGGACAAGAACGCTTGAGAAGCGAATCGGGTTATCTCGATGACCGAGATAAACGAAAGTGAGTTTGCCTCAGCCTACGACCTTCGCATTTGACGGATTACAACGTGCCTCGTGCGACCATTTCAATCCCATGACACGAAGAAATAGCAACCAAGACGAAGAAACACTTGAATTGAATAAGTACCATCAACTCTAAAATGAATGAAAAGTTATTTAATATAATCGACCAAACGTATGCGACACGGAACTTAGAAAGGTAACGAGTATAGTTCGATGCCATCAACGATAGAGCCGTTAGATAGAATTGTCTAAGAAACACGACGACACGAGTTAAGGAATGGTAGGATGACCTGCACTCAGGAAGTCTCGAGGACGAGACTTGTTTTGAGTGGTGTATTATGTAATGACCTGCTCCGTCCTAGCGGAACGCCGATTCAAACGGCAAGTGCAACGACTCAAACGAGCCGTCGACCCGAAGAGTTGGCATCGACCTGACGAAGAATCGATGCAAGGCTTACATTGGCCCGTCAAGAGGAATCCAGACTTGGACTTTCAAAGGCGCGCTCGGAGTATCGCTCGGCCGATGCGAACATCGCTAAGGTGGGTGGCTCCGATGAACCCGTCTTTGCTTAGCCTAGACACATAACAATACGGACACTATTGCTAGAATCGCTAGGCGATAACACTGCGCATGCTAATAAATGACTCAACGCACCTAGCTAAGGGAATAATCCCATCTTGTATGCTTGTATAGAATATGGAAAAGAACATGGAAAATGTGAGAACTCTCGCACCGTACTCTGCGCCCGTGCTAAGGCACGGGCTTACATTTCGAGTTCCTTATGCGTTCAACAATGAAACAATAAATGGTTTACAACAATGAAACGGAGGACTATCGACATAGTCGTTCCGAGTAGAGTATAGCAACATTGAAAGACTTCGGGACCGATGGGTCGCCAAGGCGACTCCCGCACAGGGAGTTGCAAAATGTATAAATGAATGAATGAGTGAATGAATAAGTGAATGAATGAATCGACGAATGAATGAATGAATATGTGAATGAAATGAATCAATGAACAAATGGACAAGTAAAAGAAAGAAAAGAATGAATGAATGAAAGATAAGAAAGGAAAGAATGGTTAGCGACAAGTATGACGGACACGTGCAACGGGGCTCGCTACCCGCGCTGCACGGACGCTAACCTGGTCGATAACGCATTATGGCTCAGAGACAGCCTATGGCACAAAGACAGCCGTTAAGTTAAAATGACAATAAAATACGAAATGGTCGTGGACGGACTCGTGCACAAGTGAAAAAGGGATTCCAAGGGCAACGAACGACGATTTCGTGGCCGACCTAGGCGGAATCATGGCCTACGGGCGGACAGGTGTGCGGGCTTGGGCACATAACCAAACGTAGGGTCGGTACTTCAATAGTCTATCAAGGTGTACCAGCCATCACGCTTGATAGATGAGAATGCCAAAGGAAAAAATGTCCAAAATAGCTGACATGTCAGCGACCGGTGCATATAGATTTAAGTGGGCTTTGCTGGTGGCAATCCACGTGCAAGTCCTTGCATTGAAATCAAAGTAGTCTAAGTTAACTGAATAAAGCACCTTCTGAACAGGCTTGAATATAACACACAAAATGATCGAGAATACTTCGAGCAAACGAGTTAGAGAACACGCCTACGACGCGCTAGGACCTGAAGCAGGGACACGCCCTTGACATTGAATGTTTACGTGAATTACATTAAGTTGATATATGCGAATTGTTGATTAACTTGGTTTACTTTGGACAGGGAAGGCCGGACGGTAAGTATGGGTAAGTCATGCATGTATTTCCATGAGAACACTCGAATTCGGCAACACGAGATAGATTATGAAATATGCCATGAAACTGATCATAAGGCAAGATTAGAAAGACAATGAATGATAGATGGTGCACAAAAGTAAATCGAACGTGTTTGGTAATGATAGCATTGTGGGCGAGCTAGCCTCCCCACCAGTGCATAACAATGTACTGATAACCCCACAGTTTGCTTGCAGGACGCAGAAGTCGTCATCGGGTGTGGAGCTTCCCTCGAACGTGCTAAGGCGCGGAGCTAACTCTGGGACCTTGGAGCGTTGCAAGAAGCTGAAACACCCTATACAGGACATAATGTATCGGAACATCGTCATGAATCATTCCATCTTGTAAGCCACTTGGCACGCCTTTTATGTTTCAGAGAGAGAGAGAGCTTGAGTGATTTGTAATCTCGGCCTAGCGCCGCTTGTAAACTTCTTGAATGTCAATAAAGATTTTGAATTCGCTTCAATTTGTGTTCATTTACTTTCCGCTGCAAATGGGGACACTCTGTGCGACTCTGTGGCCTAGCTCAAATCGGCCGTTTTCGGACATAGCCTTGCACGGGCGCAACCTAGGCCCGTGCGGCATCACGCCTTAGCGAGGACGATCGCTCCTGCGGGAGCGGGGCGTGACAGGGCGGACCCCTCCGAGCAGCCACGAACGGAGGCGCCCCCAAGGCGGTGGGGGGGGGGGGGGGCGGGCGGGATCACAGAGGGGGGGGGAGGGGTCGCGCGGACCCCCCGGAGCAGCGACGTGCGACGGAGCCCCCCCAGGCGGTGGGGGGGGGGGAGCATTGGTGGGGGGGTCGGGCGGACCCCCCGGGACAGCGTCTAGCGGCGGAGCCCCCCCTACGGCGGCAGCGGGGTTGGTTTCGGTATCGGAAAGGAATCAGATCTTGCGGGATGGCCCAAACGTCCATAACTTCGAATTTGGGGCAGGATCTGGATCTCAGAGGAGCCAGATGGAGGAAGGAGGTTGGACGACGGTTACACATCGCCGTGGGGCAAAGACCGGGGGAATGGTAGGAGGAGGACAGGGACTTGTGAGGGATCGACATCCTGCTGATAGGCGACAGGGAGGGTCAGGGGTGCGGCCATCGGCCCGTGGCCCTGTGGTGTCTGCAGAGAGGTCGGTGGGCTGGCGACCAAAGGCGACCGCGGCGGATAAGGGAAAGAGTAAGGTGGTCGATCTCGGTGTTCAGGGGCCCCGGTCTTACCACCCGGAGGAGGCCCCCAAGCCCCAGGGGGTGAATACACGGTCGGCTGGAAGGTCCTGGGCTGACATCTGCAAACCAGTGGGGCTGAAAACTCCCACTTCGATGGAGTATGTGTCGCCAATCAAAGCAGGGAGAGGTTTCCGAGCCTTGTTCCCTGCGGAGGAGATAGAGAAGGTGACAGCTTACTGGAAGAACACTCTAGTGTTGTACATCCTAGGCAACAAGCCGTTCTACGGACAGATCCGGGGTTATGCAGCGCGGGTCTGGCTGCCTAAGGAAAGTATGGAGTTCTTTGCCCGCGAGAACGACTTCTATTATGTGAAGTTCGGACTTGCGGAGGATGTCGCTAGGATCCTTCAGGGCGGCCCCTGGACGTTCGACGGTAGGCTTATCATTCTAATGGAATGGACCCCGGAGCTTCGATGTGAGAGGAAAGTTCTGAATGCCATACCTGTATGGATTCGCTTTCCTGAGTTCCCTGTCCGGTTTTGGAGTATACCATTGCTGATGCGTCTGGCGAGCTTGGTGGGCACCCCGATCAAGGCGGATGAAGCTACTGCCTTTCGGTCGAGGTTGATGTACGCCAGGATTTTCGTGGAGATCCGGGCTGGGGGGGAGCTACCGACGGTGCTGGAATATGATATTCCTTCTGGAGAGGTGCTTACCCAGAAGGTGGAATACGAATGGGTCCCACCTTCCTGTTCACGCTGTTCCTGTTTCAGACATCTGGCCAGTGCTTGTTCGGCGGTAGGTCCTCAGGTGGAGCCTAGTAATCCCCTGAGTGTGGCTCCAGACCCACCATGTGCCTATGTTGTACTGTGCGCTAGGCGAGGCGAGGCGAGACCATGCCCGCCTCGCCTAGGCGCCCGTCCAGAATTTCTTGCTGTTTTTCCTGTGTGCAGCAGTAGCAGTAGCAGATCTCAGGTTTCAGCCTTTCAGGAGATGCAGCAGCATTAAGGAGAAGGAGAAGCAATGTGAATTGTAAAGCAATGTAAATTGTAAACATTAGTAGCAAATTTTTGCATTAAGGAGAAGCAATGTGAATTGACTTTGAGTAGCAGAATTAAGGAGAAGCAATGTAAAGCAATGTGAAGCATTAAGGGCTGTTTTCCCTGTGTGTAGCAGAATTTTGCAAGCAAATGTGAAGCAATGTAAATTGTAAACATTATATTTGTACTATCAATGTAAAGGCTAACACCTTCAAATATATTAATCCCTGCTATTGATGCATGTTTTATCCTCTCTTTCTTCCTTCTTCAACTTTTGTTCAGCTATATAATTTCTGATTATTTCTTGGATATCTTTAGTTACTTTGGAGCACACTTTAACATCTGGATAACCGCCCGCAAGATGTTGTTTGTGCCTATTAATTCCTCCCTTTGTTATTACTTGGCACAAATCACACTTTACGCTATTCTTGTCATTGAGCAATGGTTGTCCATAATTCCATCAGGGATCTTTTGATGGTTTCAAACGAGTGGAACCACTAGAAGACATATTCAAATTTTGAAAAAAAAACGAAAAAAAATCAGCAGCAATCGAATAGGAGAAAAATATCACCAGCAGCAAAAAAAAAATCAGTATATTTTTGTCTCAAATCAGCAAATAGCGAAGGCAAAGTTTGAAACCATCAAAAGTTTTCAAAAACCGCAGCAAAAAAATCAGTATATCACCAGCAGGAAAAAAAACCGCAGCAAAAAAAAAACAACAACAGCAGTAGCGGTCAGCTCAGCAGTCGAGCAGCCGAGCAGAAAAGAAGAGGAGAACGAAGGAAAAAAAAAACGTTGAAAGGGAAGAAGAGAACGAAGGAAAAGAAGAGGAAGGAGAAGAAGAGGACGAAGGAGAAGAAGATGAAGGAGAAGAAGAATACCTGAAAGGGATCGGAGGACGTCGGAGCAGCCGAGCAGCTCAGCAGTAGCGGTCGTCCCCTTCTTTGCTTTTTTTCCCCTTTCTTTGCTTCTTTTCTGTAGAGGAAGGACAACAGCAGCGGCAACAATTGGTGCCCAGGAGCAATAACCTGTAAGCAAACCCTAAAATCCGAAAAAAAAAAGCCCATGGAGCCCACCGCCTAGGCGCCCGACTTCGACTTCCACTCGGCGGACCAAGGCGCCCGCCCAGGCGTGCCTAGGCGCCCACCGCTGAACCCTGCCTTGAAATCCCCAGGTCGAGGCGGAGTACTAAAATTCTGCGCGCCTAGGCCGCCTAGGCGCGCCTAGGTGTCGCCCGTAACAACATAGCCATGTGCCATGGATGATAAAGTTGACAGTGGAGAGGAGGTCTTGGTGGAAGAGGTTTCTCATCCCGTGAGTGAAGGGGGGATGAGCCTTATTGTCCCTACCCAGCATGCGGCCATGACTGGGGCATCGTCTATTTGTCCGGGGCAGAGCAGTATTGTTACTAGAGGCATGGTGGCGTCAGGGATCGAGGTACGAGGGGGTGGCGGAGCGGCTGAGGGACAGGTTTACTGTAGGAAGAGACGTGTTGTCGAGCCGCTGAGTGACGGCCCCTCCAGGGAGGGGGGACATCCTACTGGCAGAGAGGAGGCGGTGTGTGTTGACAATCCGGCCTGGGCGATGGTGCTCTCTCAGGTCGTTCCCCAGCAGGCCATTTCGACTAGGATGGAGGAGGATCTTTTAGCGACGGATGTGGCACACTCCCCAGGTGCTGATCCGGGTGTTTCCCAGGGGACCCATACTCTTAATAATTAATGGCCATTATTGCCTGGAATGTGAGGGAGACGTGTTCGCTAGGGAGGTAAAGAGAGATTAGTGGGGTGCTGCTCAGAAAGAAATGTGACATCTCTGTTCTATTAGAAACCAAGATCAAAGGTGACAAGACTCTTGCTCGGCGGACTCCTTCCCATTGGGTCCATCTGCACAACCTGGCTCTGTGTGACATGGCCAGGATATGGGTTAGATGGAACTCGAAGAGCTGGGATGGAGACTTGATCTTGATGTCGGAGCAGTTGATTGCCATCCCCTTCTCGAACAAGGGTGGCTTCCAGTTCTTACTGGGGGCGGTGTACGGCCACAACGACAGACGGAGAAGGGAGTCCCTGTGGAGCGACATCTCCCGTGTCACAGCTGCCGCTGATTCGTCGTCCCTTCCACTTCTTATGATCGGAGACTTCAATGCCCTTCTGCACCGAGGTGAGAAGGTGGACGGTCGTCCAGTTCCAGACTCTATCCTATATAATTTTCAGATATGCCTCCTCCAGGCTGGGCTCCAGGGATTATCTCGCTCAGGCTTCATCTGGACTTGGTATAACAAAGCGATCCAGAACAGGATAGCGTGCCAGCTTGATCGAGCTCTGGGAAATGGGGAATGGTTCCGACATTTCTCCAACACTTCGGCGGAGGGCCTGGCTGCTGGGACGAGCGATAATTCCCCCATCCGAGTTGGCTTCACTGCTCGGGCTCTTGGGAAGACCCGTCCTTTTAGGTACAACAACAGTTGCTATCTCTCGGAGGGCTACCTGAAGGCTGTCTCAGAGGGACTTATTAGCGGACAGGAGGGGACGGCTCAGTTCCGCTTGGTAAGTCGTCTCAAGGCTACGAAGAAGGCGCTTCGGAGATGGGTGAAGGGGTTGCCAAAGTTTTCCTTAGAGGATAAGGATGTGGAGTTGCGGGCTATCCAGCAAGACATGCAAGCAGACATGCTCATTGGGGACCTGGCGGCAAGAGAGAAGGAGCTGATTACAGAAGTCAACATCTTGCGGCTGCAGAAGGAGATCAGCACTGCCCAGCGTGCCAAGTGCTCCTGGCTCAAGGATGGCGACCGATGCTCCAAGTTCTTCTATGATGTCATCCGGACCAGACAGCATAGGAATCACATCTCCCAGCTTCTGGATGTGGATGGCAATCTTGTTGGGGAGCCGGCTGCGATCCAGGACGAGACGGTCAGGTACTACTCTGAGCTATATTTCCAGACTGACTACCTGTCTGTGTTCTCAGAGATAGTCACGAAGAGACTGGTGACTCCGTATGGGAATAGCATTCTTCTTGCACCTATTACTTTGGAGGAGGTGGAAGCTATTGTCAAGCTGGCGGATCCCAACAAGGCTCCAAGACCGGATGGTTTTAGCAGTGGGTTCTTCAAACGCCACTGGGACACGCTGTCACCCCCCAGTACCGAAATACGGAGACGGACTAGGCCAGCTACTCCATATGAGGTACGTAACGTCATACGGCGATCGTGGCTGTCGAGAGACTAGGGGGTACATGCTACAATCAAGTCTCCTATGGTCCCACAGAGTTCTAAGTCTCAATCAATCAAGTCACATCAACAATTAAATGAACATTAGAGATAAAGCAGTAAGGCGTCCCCGACGCTTCATCAAAATGATCATGAGAGACTAGCTTTATAATTTAGCTATCTCAGAGAGTCAGGAGTACAAAATTATACACAGCTGCAGTCTGTTTCTTTACAATTCTGTACTGACACAAAATATCAAGTAATCCGGCTAACAGGTGCCGGTGGCTAAACGCCGCACAAAGTAAAGGTAGGAGTGGTGGAGAAGAAACCCACTCGAGTCCCCGAACCGCCATGCTCCTAGTATGCACCATGGATGTCAGGAAGGAAGATCGTATCCTCCGGCTCTGCTATGAGATCTGGCCAAACAAAACCAGCGGGGTCAGCCCCGAATAGCAAGTACCGCCAAAGGGGCACAAGAGTTAAGATTAAAAACCCAGTTAATAGAATGATTGACAATAGTAATACTTAGGCTACTATTATAGGGTAGCGCAACATCCTCGAACCCATATGGCACCCTTACAACCAAACAAGGACAAAATGTGCCGCATGGAGTCGGGACGTGTCGTACTCTATAACTTTCACATAAGTTAAAAGGTATAAACAATAAAATCTCCTGATCGTGACTTCGGTCGATAGTCTATCGCAGCACAATAACCAACCCAACAATCAAACAAGAACATGGGTTGGATCATGTACCATGATAGACCATGTTCCTCAGTCATTCACAGAAGTAGCACTTCACAACCAGAATAAGTCTTCCGTTCATAACTTCGGTCCACAGCCTGTCATAGTACGATAACCAACCCAACAATCAAACAAGAACATAGGTCGGATCACGTACCATGACAGTCCGCTTCCCTCAGTTATTCACGGAAGGTGATAGGATACAAGCAAGTCGTTTTCACGGCCAATCAAGTCTACGAGTTTCTAGTGGGACGAGGTTATCCTCGCATCATGTTATTTAGAAATCCTCAGATCGTATCTTTCCAGCAAGGCTAGCCAACCCAGGGGTTCACGTAGACAGGTGTTATTGGGCACAGGTCCCTCGTAAGGCCACCTTGCCAAACATATAATATATATCATGAATTAATCGGATACAGTCATCCACTCGTTGCAAATGACACAGTATCCGTGGAGACCAGCCGGCGCGTCAAGACAATATCTCAAGGCGGCTGGTGTAACACGATCTCGGGATTCTGCCCTCCCCATGCATCTAGTATATTTAGTTGCCTAGTTTAACCCTAGGTGAAATCTTGGACGCACATGCTGTGGCCTGCATGATTATCCTCCTAAAAGTCGTACTCAAGTACGAGTACCCCAAAGAGGATCCATGTCAATCAGTATGTCAACATGTTCTACCCTCCTTAGTGTAATGCATCATTGCAAATACGCCACGTGGAGTTACGAGTCATTTGTCGAGCATGAACAAGAACTGGGACATTCAGGTACATGTATCAGGTAGGAACACTTTGTTCACCGGGGTCACATTAGTGCTCATATCGCTCAGGACAAAAGGCGTAAGGATATAGCATACACAAACATTTACATATATATAAGCAATATATAAAAAAATAATATAAATAGGGGAGTCCAGGTCAGAGTGCGCAGGGTCAGAATGCGCAGGATCAGATTGCGCAGGGTCAGGTTGCGCAGGGTCAGACTGCGCAGGATCAGATTGCGCAGGGTCAGACTGCGCAGGGTTAGACTGCGCATGGGTTCTGCGCAGGGTTAGCTGCGCAGGGTTCGATTGTGCAGGGTCACGAGAGAGCTGCGCCCTTCGC
>JANAVB010002863.1:0-7500 GCA_029216955.1 Iris pallida
ATAGTCCGATGAATGTTTGCAGAAATTCGACCGATGGTCTGCCTTCTTCATAACTCTTTTTAAGTTTTTCATCCATACGAAAGTGTTTACACTGATTTCCTTATGTATTACAGACTTTTGTGAAGCTGGATCTTGACTTTATAAAACTTCTGCATTCTTGATTGTGATCCAATAATGAGTCTGAGTGGTAGCTGATAGAGATCCAATAACGAGTCTGAGTGGTAGCTTGTGGATGCATGAGTCTGTCATTTGGTATAGGCTTTCTTTTGAACCTGAGAAGTAGATAAATCTAAAATAATATATACGTTAATTGTAAATATCAAAATCAACGTGCCAACACAGGCTTGCACTACTATGCATGTGCAGGAAATTACATTAGTTAAGGATAATCAATGTGCAGATGATGAGTGAGCTGTAGGTTGCGTGGGAAAGTCTAAGTAGGGGCTATCCATGTTGCAGGTTGGGAAGAGGAAATCTGAGTGTGTATTTTGTAGGGAACAACAGGGGGTAATGTGCTGCAGGTAAATCTGCATGTTGGAGTAAATATGTGTCTAGTATGGGTATATCACTTAGTATTTGAGGAGTGAAAGATACAGAAAGGAAGTACAATATATAGAATTATGTGCACAAATGTACAATAGGTGATGTATAAATTACATAATGGTAAGTAAAGTATAGTGTGGGAGTTTCATGAGTAACATGCAGTAAGAGTCTGAGTAATAGAGGTAGCAGTAGTATGTCGGTAAGGTGGGCTAGTACCAATTTGGTACTCTGGGTTATTAAGTGCATGTGACATATATAGTTATGAGTTGGTATCTGCCACCAGGAGTGCCTAAAGAGTGCAAGTATTCAAGTGTATCAATATTGAGATGAATAACATACGCTAGATATAATATGTCAGACTAGTATCAGTGAGTATTATTATGGATAATAGTATCAGTTAGGAGTATCAGTGTAAAGTGGAGGTAAGGTATGTAAGAGAGTATCAGGAAGAGTAGGAGTACAAGTGTTCAGGACAGTAAGGGAGAAGAGGTAACTTATATGGAAATAAGTTTTAGTGAGTGTGGAGGTATTTACAAGTGTATTAGAGTGTGGGAGTAATTATGAATCAGTAAATTGCATGATGGATAAAATGGTACTCATGTGATAGCAGTGTCAAGTGTATAGTATCTTGGAGGTAGAAAGTATTATATATGGTTATATTGCCAAGGTACGGGTAAGTATCCTAGAGCGATTGTTAAGTGTCAGCATATTGGTTAGTATTAGGATACCAAGATAGGCACAATAATTTGTCCAGATGCAGAACATCTCAAGTATCAGAAGCATTCAAGATATGGATAACCTAGTGGTTGGTGTAATAGATTAGGAGAGATCCTTGAGTACCTTAGTAGGGGAGTGTCCCATGAGTGTCATGTATAGGAGTTAGTGCTATATGACAGATAGTGTCAGAAATTTAGGTAGGTATCCTATAGATAGTAACTTAGAAGCCTTATTATAGCATCTTGAGTGGGACGTGATAGTGAGTTAAGGATGTCCATGGCCTATAACCATAGTATATCATTAGTATTAGAGATGGTAACCCTTGGTATTTAGTATTTTAGCTAGATTGATATTAGTGAATAACTGGAGTGAGTATCAGAGATAGGTAAGAAGTCTAGCTAGGCCACCTATGGCACCACAAATTACCCCGCACCAGCATAGGGAGACACCCTAGCAAGGCAGGGTTTTTACGATAATGGTCGAGGAGGCTGATACTACAGGTGACGGGTTAGCATATTTTGTTTTTTTTCTTTTCTTTTCTATCTGTTATTTGTGCACTTCTTTAGTACCTTATAAATTGCCTTTGTGTTATAACATAGTTAGTGTAGTTAGAAGTAATCTCTGATTGAGACGACAATATCATGGCAAATAATACCATAACCATGCATGTTGTTTCTTTCAATAGAATTGTATATTGAATGATTTTAGATAAGACTTTCTTGGACCATGATTGTTAGAGTTTGACCATAGAAAATATTATCATGAATAGGTTATGACTGGCCAAGAGAGAGGAGGGAGGTATTACATTTTGAGGACAAATTTTTTTAGGGTTAGGATTGTAACTACCTAATTTCAGAAGGGGGGTATTTTTGTCATTTTAATAAATGTTTGATAATTATATTAGTGATGATAATATTTATTATCATATGTACTGGTTGTGTGCTAGCTAATTAGAATAGACCATATGATTAGTTGGTTAGTGGACTAGCCTATTTATTAGACTTAATGTTGTGGACCTAATTACACTTGACATGACACTAGAGCCCAATAATTAGATTGACATGATACTTGGACCAACACTCTAGACTAAATCCAATTAGACTCATTTAGTCAATCCATTTAATGAATAGAGATTAGTCTAATTTACCAAATTAGGATTAGAATCTTACATCTAGTAGATTAGTCTTCATGACAAACTTGGAGGGCATTTTCAAAATTTCTAATTTGCATGGAGAGGGCTCATGTGGCCGGCCCTATAAAGAGGGAGAGATCCCCCTCTTTTTTCCGCTTTATTTGTGCCATTTATTTTTAATTTGGCATTCTTCCCCAAATTGATCCATCACTCCATCAATTTTACTCAATTCTATTTTAATTTCTTCCCAATCCTCTTCATTCTCATTCCTTGGAGGAGCCTATGAGCTTGGTGACTAGGAGCACTTGTGGAGAAGGCTTTTGGCCAGGAGATCGTGTCCAAATTGTGTCGAATGGGCTTTGTATTATGAATCCATCTCCAAATAGGTATACATCTCAATTTTTCCTCTATTTAGAATCTAATTGTTCAGTTTGACCGTTAGGAACCTACCCACTGATTAGGACTACCCATAGGAGAAAGATTTAGGCCCTAATGACCCTTTTATGTGAAAGTTTCATTAAAATTTATGCCCAATTTAGGAGAATTCTGAGATTGATGCACCAAGTGTTTGTTATTTGGTAATTTAAATCTAATTAGACTTATGTTAGTTGTGTGTGTCTAGATCCGTGTCGACAATTGGATATGAGCAGGTCGTATCATGATACGGTAGGACACGAAGTCATTTTAGGGTTTTTTCTCCGACACTTGTGGCACACATATCCAACTCTCCATGCACATTGCATTATCTATATATTATTCTAATTAGGCTCTAATTTATATTTTATACGTGCTCATGTGATTTAGATAGGTTCGGGCAATGTTTGGTATATGTATCTTGGGTGTATCACAAGAGTATCGTAGATTGGTATGATACTAGGGTGGTGCACACCAAGTGTTTGGTTTGGTGCATTCATGTGTGTCATTTGTGTCAATGTGTCTCATGTATCCTATAAAGTAGGGTGTGTATTTCTAATGGTGTTCCATAGTCTATTAGAGTGTCAATTAGATAAGTATGTGTGTGTCTTGTGATACACATGTGGAGTGTGTATACATATGTGTGTGTATATCTATATATATGGATATGCAAGTGTATGTATTGATAGGTAGATAAGTATATATGTATATAGATAGAGGTATATAGGTATGTACATTTAGTCAGACGTATGTATGTACATATATATAGATATGTGTGTGTGTGTATGTCCATTCATATCCAAGTGTGCAGTATATTGTATAATGCTTGTGTGATGGAGTATAGTGTAGCAGTTACATTAGGTAGCTTGTAGCAGCCAGTAAGTAGCAGGCAGTATAGAATGCTGTATAGTGAAGTAGAGAGGAGGGGGAAGTGCGCAATACTGCAGGCAGTAGTGACAACTACTTGTCAACTACAGTCTACCAGTTGTCTAACAAGGTAGCCACAACAACAATTATCAGCAGCACTGGCAGTAGCTGAACAAGAAGCTGTGACAGTTTCAATAGGTAGTAGTAAATAGCAGGTGTATAACAGCAGTAAGTGGAAGAGTATTGAAGCAACAACAACAGGTAGAGGAACCACTAATGTAGGCAGCAATAGTTTTGATAGTAGCAGTTTTGGAAGACCTGCTAGCAACAGTTGATAGAATGAAGTAGGACAACAGCAACAAGGAGAATGAAATAGGACAACAGCAGTAGCAATTGTGTATGTGAGCACATGTGTGTGTAGGCAGGTAGTAATGTGCATAGGTTAGAATGGAAACTGGATAACCTGTGTTGTAGCAGCAGTTTTGCTATGTGTGTGTAGATAGTGAGGTTCAGTGAGTAGGATATGTGAACATGTTTGCCATGGGTGTATACATGAGGGTATATGTGTAGGTATCAATTTAAGTGAAGGCTAGGGGTTAGAGTATCTAGGTAATGGGATTGGTATTTGGATACCTATGGATATTGATATTGAAATTGATATTTAGGATTTGGCTCAAGCTAATTATATATATATATATATATATATATATATATATATATTGATGTTTGGGGATACTAGCTAGTTTAGTTGAAATCTTCAAGGTATGGACCTAGAAACCTAGGCAGAGCCAAGTATGACCTAGTTTGACCCTATAAATAGGGAATTGACCTAGTTTGACTTCTACGACCTAGAATTGACCTAGAAATCATATTTCAATTTAGATGTCAATATTTATCACTTCAAAACACCAATTGACATTGATATTCCATATTTAGGTCTTCGAGGCACTGTTACGAATCCAGTTTGATACTATTTTGGATTCTAGGCAGGTACATTCTCTGATAATTTTTCGTTTATGATATCTTCTATGTTTTTTGTATCTAGTATAGGTATCCTTGATTTCTTGACCATGGTCACACAGATTGGTATTTCTTGACCATGGTCACACATATTGGTATTTCTTGTACTTGTCCTGAGAAGACTTACTACCTTCTCATAGAATTTTGTGTCATAACGTACCATAGTTCAATCTACTATACCAGTTGCGGGCGGAAAGTATTTGTGTAGATATATGATCATACCCTTTTTGTGCATGTCTTGTTCCTTGTGAGTGTTGATCATACACCGTACATATGATTAACCAGGACATTTTTGTGTGCAAGTTCCTAAGCTGATCACATGTTAAAGCTAGTGCTCACTCACTTAGATAGTTATTTTTAATTCTTATACATGATATTTTTTGCTCTTGTATTTACTTATAGCATTTTCATGTCTTGTTATAATCATGTACCTGTTTTATTATCTTGTATATTCTTTCTATTTACTGTTACTTTGTCGTTATCATTTACTGTAACTGTTATTAGAGGTGTGCTTCGCTCAAATCCTGACTGAATATATTTTTTAGATGACCCAGAGGAGGGGTACTACTCTACTCACTATGGACCTCATGACGTAGTAGGTGTAGACTTGGAGACCGTGGGCCAGGAGAGGACTAATACCAGTTGTTGAGGAGGCTTAACTAGCATATCAGACATTTAGCTAATATATTCTTATTGTACTGGATCTATCTCCAGCTTATACATTTTAGTTGTTATTGATATCTAGACTTATTGTGATTTGTTGCTGGACTCATAGACTTGGTAATTTTTTGTGTCTATTCTAGTTTGAGATTTGTGACTTTCTTTCCTTATTTGATATCGTGACATTCCTTTCTTATAGATTTGTGATTGAATATTGGTTATTATATTACATTATATTATATTATATTATCATTTTGTCCTCCGTATGGAGTTGAGATATCATTGACAGGTTTTATATACTATTGTGTGAGATGGATAGATAGTATTACTGACCTAAACAACATTCTACTGCCAATGCTACGATGTAAGCTGGACGTACCTACATCTTTGTACCCTTACATCGGGTACGGCTAGTGACACGAAGGGTATACTTCATCCGTGAAGCATGCAGTTGTGGCACAATTGTTATGGAACTACTATTGTACGAATGACTTAAAAGTGGTAGATTATGTATAATGTGGCATAGATTGCAATGAATATGTTCGTGACCTACAGGTCGTCATTCGGGACATCGTGCATCAATACGGATGTATTGGGGCATAGTACCATTGAACTTGAGATAGAAAGATGATATCGCGAGTCATGCGATTTATGAGTCAGACTTGAGAAGGTGCTTGTGATTTATATGGCTTCTTAAATTTTGCGCATATTGCATGGTCAATGGACTTCGATAACCTGTGCACATGCTTTGGTCGTTCAGCCTAGAAGGGAATTGAGATTGGTATTTGTGGTGCACTTCATTGGGACAAATTGTGACCGACCACTGATGTGATAAGCCATAATACTAGTAAGTTTGGAATCCTTCAGATACATGGCTAGCAACCCGTACGAGGAGTAATCCGACTTATATTGAGATACAGTCTATTTTGGCTCGGAATGCCATGACCTTTCATATAGATAGGGCCGATGGACTCAGATTAGAATCGGGTGCACGGATAGATCCTAGCACCCTTATGGTTTGTGAAATATTGACGGTTGCTGGCCTGGATGTTTGATGCGAAAAAGTGCATGATCACTATGTTTTATGAATATTATGTGGCTAAAGTGTCTTCTACAGAGACATGATACTCGACACATTTGCGTTTCAAATGTTATTGATAACTGAATATATGTTTTACTGCTTTGAAAATTTGCCATAAAATTGATCCTTAGGAAATAATAGAAAGATTCACAAATAAAATGCATGCTTCACAAAACTTCTTATTGTTGGTTTAGGCGAGTGGGTTACCTCACTTTTTAGTACACGACAATGTACTGACCCACATTGTGGGCATTATTTTCTGGTGCTCGTGCTTAGGAGTCGTTTGATCAGTACCGCGACAGTGATGAATCAGATGGGTGTGCGGAATCTCTTCCTATAAGACGATACCTTCTGTTGTAAGGGATATGATATATGGAACGAAGAAATTCTTTATGAACTAGAGAAATCATTGTAAGCCTAATAGCATGTTCACTTCGGCTATTTCAGAGCCTTTGTATTTTGCTTATTAATTAATAAAAGTGATTCTTTTGTATACTTTGATGTGTCTCCACCTTTTATATATGTGAATTGAGACAACCATTTTGAGAATTTGACATCTTGCCTTGCATGAGTGCAACTCCAAACTCGTGCGACATCAGGCCCCAGCGAGGATGATCGATTCAGGTTAAATCGATGCGAGGAAGAACGATTTCTCCGGTCGGGGCGTGACAGATATTCTGTTTGTTCAGAAAACTTTGCAAATTGAGGACAACTACATCAATCCTGGCCGTAGTCCATGGGATTATAAAAGGATTAATGCTCTTTGGAAGATGGTGGGGGACTCCCATCCAAAGCACTAAGATTATACTTCTCAAACTTAGCTTCAACGATGGACGCTAAAGACCGAGTTATTTTAATTTGCAATTCTAACACCAGGATAATTTAATGAGAATTTCAACACACGTTGAAAATATCTTGTTAAAACAAGAAAACAACCGAATTTTGATGATTTATACACATTGTGTAATGAATTAGAATATTAAATCATGTTTGATAAAGGAAAAATGGATAAGATTTCTTCAGGAAATCGAAGGAATATTTCCCAAGAAGTCTTAGAATCTATCAA
>JANAVB010002863.1:12500-17500 GCA_029216955.1 Iris pallida
CGGTGGAGTCGGTATCGATGAAGAAGGCAGTGACGCCGGCGGAGTCGACGACGATGAAGGCGCACCCGAAGGACGATAACGCTCCAACACTGTAAGTCGCTAGTGGTATCATTCCATGGTAGATAACATTCTATCATTGCTATCAACCACCGAATCCTGTACCAATCTCAGTCTCTCGCCCATGGTTATCAGTAATGCCTGCAGATCCAATACACTGTGCTCCGTCGATGCTCTAAGATCGATGACGCTCTGCTCTGTCCGCTCAGTCACATACCGGAGCTCCATAATGATGCGATCGAGCGCATCCAATCGTGCTATAAGCGTAGGCTCATCCGACTGGTGTTGAGACTGGTCCTGAATCCGTCGTAGCAGCTCGTCCCGGAGAGACACCTTCATCTGGTGGAATTGGGCAGACTCCTGGGACGGTTGTGGACCCATGTACACTAGCAGGGGATGCCCTAGAGGACTGGATCGCAACTAGGGCGCCAAAGGATCCCGTACCATAGTACGTACCCCTACGGAGGCCACCAGCGGCGGTCATCCACAGCTCGTCCGCCGACAGAGCTTGAGTGGGCTGCAAGGAAGTATCGGCCTCTCCCGCAGTAGGTGCACTAGCAGTCGCCCGGTCCCGAAGCCTCTGATACTCGGCCTAAAAAGTATGGATAGTACTCTATGATTTCTAATTTTTAATTAATTACCTATTATTACTGACTACACGAATATTTATTTGCATGCATATTTACTAAGTTATATTAAAATTAACACGAAGTATTATAATTAATAAATAGTATTGTAATACTTACATAGGCAAGCTGGGCCCTCTCATCAATAAGGCCTTCGCCCTTCCGATGGGTGGCTAGGAAGACGGTCACCATGTCGACATTACCGACCTTCCTTACCTGTAATTAAATATATTATCTTAGTAATAATTTATCAGATTTGTATTAAAATAACATTTCTGAAAAAAAAATACATACCAGACGACGAAAAAATTCCATCATCGAAATTGACCCACCGTACCACTTCGAGGCATGCGGCCTAGTCGCCTTGGCCTTCTCGAACTTTTCCTTGTACCTTGGCTCGTTGAATCGAGCCTTCATCGCATCCCACTGATCAGGGGTGATCCAACCTTGGATCGGCTTTCCGGCACGATCACGAGCCTTCTGATCATTGATAGCGTCGCGGATCAGCTTAGCAGCGACAGCAGGAAACATCCCCTCGATCAGCTCGGCCCGGTGCGGTGGATAGAAAAACATATCCTAGAAGAGTACGTAAACCAAATATTTTTCAGTAATATATAATATGCATAAATAAAATGATTCATGTTAAAAGCAAATCTATTTTAACCTTGAAGTGCGCAAACCAGTAGGCCTTCCTATCGTCCGGAGCATCCGAGTAGTTTATCCAAGGACCCCCATAATTTTGCCTCAGGAGCTGGCCTAGGCGTCTCTGTACCAACGGAGGATGATATCTATACAGACATATTATATTAATGAGAAAAGTTAATTTATGATAAACACAGAAAAAAATGATAAACCAAAATACTTACTTTGTACCGTCGGCCCAGATCTCCGTCCTCGTCAACTCTAGAGGTGCACAGGCATCATCTGCCTGATACTGGTCAGCCACCGGCACAGCCTCCTCCATCTCCGCATCTGCCTCCATCGTCGTATCAGCAGAAGGAACGCTATTCTCGGGAGCAGTCTCAGGCCTGGAACTACTCGTCCCAGGAGATATGCCACGTAGCATCATGGCGGGCGGAGCTACTGTCCGATATACAAGAGTACTGGGCGACGAGGATCCAGAGCCGGTACCAGTAGGAGGTACCAAAGAAGAACCCCGTCCTCTAGCAGTACCACCAGTAGGTACCGAAGGAGAACCCTATCTTCTACCAGTATCAGTAACTCGTGCCCTATGTCGGGAAATACAGAACGATTTGCGATGACCTGTCATGCCTGATAACAAGGTATGATGACATACAACAAAGACAACAAATAATAGAGACTAGAAATATGAAAGTTCAACAAAGATAATATAATAACCAAGACAAATATGATGATACATTTTACAAGAAACATCTAAGTCCAGATAGTATATTTTACAAGAAACATCTAAGTCCAGATAGTACATTCAGATAATAACCAAGACTAGATAATAACCAACTCTACATAATAAGAAAAATAAAAGTACGTCTCTCTCAATTATCTTCAGAATAATCATCTTGTTCGTCTTCCTCGACCTCATCTTCCTCCTCATCTTCACTTTCATCTTCGCCTTCGTCGGCTTCGTCTTCTTCTTCGGATAATTCTATATCTTCTACATTATGTGTCGTGTAATGCATAACTTTCGTAGAGTCTACATCAATAATATTGGTTACAAGAGGTAGCTCATCCTCCTGATAAGCTTTTTCGTCAACATCGAAAGTATCTCTAGCTTTAGTCTTGCATACTGCCCACCAGTCAGACTTCATTGCTCTCCGTCTCGGATAAGCTGTAAAGTACACGAGCTGAGCTTGAGTTGCTAGGACAAATGGTTCGTAGCCTTGATATCTACGCTTGTAGTTTATATCCACAAGACCATGCTTGTCAATTTTCCAACATTAATTTTCAGTCGGATCGAACCATTCACACTTGAACAACACGATCTTTGCAGGTTCTCTGTCATAATTATACGTAAACTCCACAATCGCTCACAAGATTCCAAAGAAATCATTTTCTGGATCGACGTCTTTGTAGTTTGAAGATTTGATACACAAACAACTATTTTTTGTGGAATCAAGATCCAAGAAGCTGTCTCTGATCGGAGCATTTGTCAACTTGAACCGAAAGCCATTGACACAGTAACTTGGCCATATTTTAACAAAAGTGATTGGTCCCTTGGCAAGAGTTCTAATTAATTCAATCTCGGATACAATTAGACGATCGACCTGAATACCAAAGAAGAGATAGTAAGTTATTTATTGTACAGTTGCATTAAAAGAGGCCAGTAATTACCGGGTTGCTTACATATTCGCTCAACCAAGAAGGAAAATGACGTCTTATTTCTTGTTCTAATGCTTCGTCTGTTAGGTAGGGTCTAACCGACCTCAACTCAGCATTATATGTGCTGAAAAATAACGAAGCAACCGTCGATTAGTACAATAATATTAGCTTATACTATTACATTGAGATGACGTAAACTCATAATTAATTACTTACCCCTCTAGCTTCTCCACTTCATCCTCGTCGTAATTGAGTAATACATACAACTGAGCAGCCCTTAGCTCTTCGTCATTCAAATATCTCTTCTTTATTTTCTCCGAAGGCTTTCCGGACGCATTGAATACTTTCAGTATTCTATCATTAGATTCTTGATAACCGTCGTCGTTTCTCGGAGCCCTCGTTCTATTGGTAGCAACATGAGGTTTGAAATACGTCGAGCAGAAGTTTGTAATCTTCTCGAGAATATAGGCTTCACAAATAGAACCTTCGACCCGAGCCTTATTTTTTCACCTTCCTCTTTAGGTGGTTCAAATGCCGCTCAAACGGGTACATCCATCGATAACCAACGGGCCCACCAACATATGCCTCGTAGGAAAGATGAATTGGCAAATGCTCTATGGAGTCGAAGAATCCAGAAAGAAATACCTTCCCGGGCTTGCACTGTGTTACCACAATATCGTTCTCCTGCTTTTCTAGACGATCGACGAGCAACTTACTAGAACAAAGATCTCTGAAGAATTTGCTAAGCTCGGTCAATGGATCCCAAACAACCGGAGGTAAGCATTCCCGAAATGCAATCAGAATTAACCTCTCCATGAATACGTGACAATCATGGCTCTTCATACCTGTTAGTTTGTTCTCCTTGAGGTCGACGCATCTTCTCAAGTTCGAAACATACCCGTCTGGAAATTTCAGACCTTGAATCCACCTACAATGTCTCACTTTATCCTCCTTTTCTAGTGAGAAAATTGCCTTAGACTGCTTCAACTTCCCATTCCCGTCCTCTATCAAATGCAATGCAGGACATCTATATATTTCTTCCAAGTCCAATCTAGCCTTTGGATTATCTTTCGTCTTCCCCTTTACGTCAATTACAGTATTAATTATGTTGTCAAACACATTCTTCTCGATATGCATGACATCAAGGTTATGTCTAATCAGATTGGTGCTCCAATATGGCAGATCCCAGAATATACTCCTCTTCGTCCAGTTATGAGTGCGACCAAATCTGTCACACTTGTAGCCCGTAGCAGGATCTTCAATAGCTCTTGGTAAATCTTTTATCTCGTCCCATATCGTGTATCCGGGCCACCTTGGCGGGAGATTAGCCTTCTCCACAACGCCAGCACGAAAAGCATTCATGTTCCTCTGGTACGGATGATCCTTCGGCAGGAGTTGTCAATGACAATCGAAGAAGCACGGTTTGCCTTCGTGTTTCGAACGGAAAGCCTTAGTGCGGTCCATACAATACGAACATGGAAGACGACCATGCGTGCTCCATCCAGATAACATACCATAGGCCGAAAAGTCGTTGACGGTCCACATAAGTGCTGCCCGCATCAAAAATTTTTATTTTCTAGATACATCATACGTGTTGGAACCTACTTCCCACAGCTGATTCAACTCATCAATCAATGGCTGTAATACACATCGATGTTCCTTTTCGAATTATTCGGACCTGGAATAATAACGGTGAGGAACATATACGGAGTCTTTATGCACATTCAAGGCGGTAGATTGTATGGAGTGACGATCACAGGCCAACACCAATACTGGGATCCCGAAAGTCCGAATGGGGTTAAAACAGTCAGAACAGAGACCCAATCTGACATTACGCGGATCAGAAGCAAAATCTGGATACTCTCGATCAAAGTGCTTCCATGCTTCTCCATCAGATGGGTGATCCAACACTCCTTCGGTCTGTTTCCGCTTATGCCAACTCATATTTTTGCAGTTTCCTTCACCATAAACAACCGCTGCAACCGCAGCGTCAACGGCAAGTAGTGCATCGAATCGGTA
>JANAVB010002863.1:22500-48714 GCA_029216955.1 Iris pallida
TTTATATATATATATATACATATATATATATATATATTATATTATACATATATATATATATATAATATATATATATATACATATCTATATATATCTATATATATATATATATAATATATATATATAATTAAACAAAACCAATTTCCCAAATAACGAAACTTTATGTACCACATGATCATATATTAGAATATCTCAAATCCATACAAAGTCTCAATAAAGGGTAATATTGAGAACAACAACAATGTCTATTAGATAACAAAGTCTATTACATAAATAACAGAGTCTATTACATAACATAGTCTATTACTACTTAGCGCCCAAATCTTTGCAGCATTAAACTCGAACTAATCCAAACTCATCAATCGATTTGCACACAAAAAGATGAGAATTAATATTTTAGCTTTCAAAATGACCATGCAAATGCAACTGCAAAACAAGCATTAAAATTAATATTTCGACTTTTAAATTCACTATACAAAAAATGCATTTATGGTAAACAAGCTAGTCTAAAATGAGAACCATATGGTACAAGGATAGAAAAAATGCTACTAGCTATCTTTGTTATTTATGATGCAAATAAAAATTCCATGCCTAACAAACTACAATTGGTTATCAAGTAAACAAGGCTTAAGCAAGTGGTGTGTGGTAAACTAAAAGTGATCACCATTTGATACTAAAATGGGGATTAACAATACAACTTACCAAGTCCATGAATGGTACCAGGATCAAAAAGCTAAAATTTGAAGAGCTTGTTCATAGAAAAAAATAGACTTAAAAGAATGGCTTAAAGTTTTGGTGGCATACTTGAAGTAGATGAATTTATACTTGACAGTCCAAAATCAAGACATATAAAGTTTGCTAAAAAAAACTAGAAGCTTATAGATAGGTCCAAAAGTTCATGGGTTTCACTTGGACACACAAGGAGAAGCTCGTTATTACTAACTGTGGTTATTTTCAATAAATTTCAGTAATTTAACAACCTCACAGCCTAACATTCATTTGATGGAATTAGCTTTTTTTAATTTGTCAGACATTGATACTATGAATAAAGGACTAGAGTATAAGGATTTTGTGAGAGTAAGATACATCTTGTAACATATTTGCCTTTAAAGGAAGGATAATGCAGATATCCACTTTTCTTGTTGATCCAGATGCGGTTGAAGCTAATTTTGTTCAACAAGATCAGCAAGGTCATAAACTAACATGCCAGAAAATGAGCTTGCTCAAGAACGTTAAAGCAGCTTCAATGAGCTTGCCTCCCAATGCATCAATGATGAGATAATAAAATATTGAAGCAGCTTCAATAAGTACCTCAAGAATGTTGAAGCAGTAAGGATATAATAAAAATAATAATGTTGCCTCTCGTGAAATTGACCTCACTCCTCTAATTGACCCCCAGTCACAACTCCATTCATATATCCTTAACAATCTTATACATTTTCTTTAAAACCCAATGACAAAACTTTTCTAGGTCAATGAAACAAAGGTTGAATTTTTCTCCTCTCCAAATTTTTTGTTAATCTTTTTAGTAAATAGCTACTATATAACCTTTCATAGCTTTCACCAAACCAATTCATGCATCCTGTTATTCAAAACAAGGATATACAATTTCTATACAGGTCTAAGGTTGAGGAATGAGTGCACCTTGAGATTACATAAGGGGTAAAACTGAAGAGCTATATGTTACATGACATCATGTAGTGCTCTCGACTGATCATGATATATAGCACTATTGTTTCACACTCTGCAGAAGAAAGTATGACCTAATAAGAGAGCCCATGTAGTGCAACAAACACCCTCTCTATCTGATGTTGGCCTTATATTTTATAGAGTGGTGGCAGCAGCATCATGCATGACTTGACTCAAGGATACCTAATTTTTCTTATATCGAAACCCAGATATATGCTACTAGGACGGTTCGTACAAAGAAATATTATTTCAAATCTTTGCTACCAAACTTCCATACTAAGCCATTATGGATGCCCTCTTCGCAAAAGAGAAGCTTAAATAGCTTAGCTAGTTGGCCACAACCGACAATAGAGATATGGCTTATGCAAACAACTCTATGTGAACAAGACCATTTATCTGTCAAATGTGGTTACTCTGCATCAGTAAAGTTGGATAAAGCCAGCCCAATGCCAAAGATGCAAACCTCCTGGCAAATTGGAAAATCAACTGTCCAAGCTAATTAAAATCACACTTCTATTTTGAGCCCAGTCCAAAGATGCAAACCGTACTTTTATATTGAGCCCAGTCCAAGCTAATTAAAATCAACAGTTAGTTTAGCTAACATGATGAAGGAATGAGGGGCTCTCACGACCAGCACCCGACTCAGGGGCACGAGCACGTGGGTACGTCCAGCCTATGCCGCAGTATCGGTGGTAGAATACTGTATAGGTCAACAATACTGTCTAACAACCTAATATATATGAATAATAACCTGTCAACAGTATATCTCATCTCCGCACAGAGGAATAATATATCATCTAGAACATATATTCCATCACAGATATCTAAGAAAGATGATAGTACGAACAGATAGAAGATGAAATGATGAAATAGAGTTTAATATCATAAGTCAAATACATCAGAGTCTAAAATTCTATAAATAAGTACATATCCCAAATAGTATACACATGTTCCAAAATATATAAAAACTGGAGACAAATCCAGCAATAGCGATACTCTCTAACTAGCATCCATCTAGGAAGGCTAAGCTACTCTGTCGGAGATCCACTCCTTGGGTCTCCGGAGCACGTAATAGGTAGGGCATGTATCCTCGAGCTCGTCAACTAAAAAATATATCCAGTCAGGATTGGATCGAAGCACACCTCTAACAACAGTTCCAATTAAATGATGAAAACTGTAAAGGGTTGTAGCAAATAGTACATGATGAGCAATAAATGAATAAGGACAAAAATATAAATCGCATCTACCAACTAGAGAATAATGACAAGATGAGCATAGTGAATCAAGAAATATTGTAAAGTTAAAGAGAAACTAACTTATGTATATGGTGTCCAATAAGAAAATATAAGAGAGTCCAGCAGGCATATATATAGTGAGTCCAGTCATGAGGTATAAAGTGAGTCCAGCAAGACTATAACTATACTAGTATTTTGGAATACCTTTTTCGACATGTAAACGGCTAGGGATAATATGGCTCATCGCACGTGAGGTGTGCGACTGCTATCGTTCCAGATTAGACCAATAAGGGGTGATTCCAACATGTTTAGGAATGTTTACATGTTTAGTCATGTATTTTTTTGTCCGACTAGTACAATGAACCCAAGTCCTGATACGCAAATCAAGTACGACATCGGCCAGAAAAGTAAGTGATGTCAGTAGTTGATTCTAGAAATAGAGGCCAGATAAGTAAGATACACATGTCATAAGTAAATGAATCCAGAAATACCAATTGGTGTTTCCATCGTATCAAGGGAATCAAGTATTATAATACTAGAACTATAATATAATAATCATCAAATAATAAAAACTATTCAAGAATGTACTCGCTTGTGGTCATGAGCAACAAATATGAATTAAGACCCAAATAGAATCACAAAGACCTAAATATGAGATATACATGTTAATTGGTATTTGGTGTGTTAAACATAGATAACTAAGATAAAATATGCATTCTAGGTCAACACTATATTTTCGTGGTCAAATTAGGTCAATTTGACTTAAAGGTTGACTTTTAGTGTCAAAGTAGTCAACCTTGGTCAAATTGGATCAAACCTAGGTTTCTAGGCATTACCTTATCATACCAAGGTAAACCAACCTATACTAGGCTACCCTAGTCTCTACCTTGGTCATTTACCTAGCATATGGTATCTTGAGATACCCTACCTATTCATCCCTCTACCTAGTCACCTAACACCTTACCCTATCTCAATACCCCAATTATAAGTTTACCTATGTACATGTTGCTTATCTATAGGTAATTACCCTATCACCTATACCCTAAAACATTACCTACCTTTATCTTACATAACATTACCTATGTTACCTACCTACACACACTTGTGTGTGTCATACATTCACACACACAACTCACAACTTCACATTTCACTCACCTACATATTTCTCTCATGTGTGTAGCTCTCGCACACTAACCACTCAAGTGTGTGTCACACCCACACACTAACACAAACACTGCTCATACACAAACTCACATATGCACTTGTGTACAGGTTGCCACTTGTGTAGGGACAATGTCTTGCTGGCAGGGACTCCAAGTACCTTCCCTCACCTATCTACTGCTGCATTAGTGAGCCCCCTTCCTATACCTACCTGCCTGTACATGGAACCAAGGTGTCTCCCTGCAGGGGCAAACTCCTCTCTACTTCACTACCTATCTATTTATATCACTACACCAAAATAGCCATTTTGGAACGGTTTATTTCTGTTCCAAATAATTTTTGGAACACCTATATTCCGTGCCTATTTTTGGGCTGCCAAATTTCTTGGAACGGAAATAAAGAGTTCCAAACAAAGTTTATTGGAACGGTTTAAATGCGTTCCAGTTCTGGAACACAAATAAAGCGTGCCCAACAAAGCATTTCAGATTAATTTTTGTGTCACTTATTGGAACGACTAAAAAGTGTTCCAGTTTTGGAACACGAGAAAAGCGTTCCTAACAAAGTATTTCAAATGATTTTTTTAGCCACATACTGGAATGGCTAAAAAGTGTTCCAGTTTTTGAACGATATAAATTATATTCCTATTTGGTTGCCCAAATTATTTGAAATTGCAAACATGCAGCTTGAAATTATATATACACAATATATTAGAGCATAAGTAATTATGCTATGAATTACAAAACCTGTAGCGTTCCTAGGAAGTATGTAACAAAATGACAATTGACAATATCTTGTAATCATCTTGAAATTTTATGAATGCCAAACTCATTAAAATATAATAAAAGTAAATAAACTTCCATAGCACAAATACACGAAAAACATATCGTGTTAAAGATACATAGACTAATAAATTCAAAATGTCTTACATACACATTGTATGTTAATACAACTTTACTAAACTAACTATCATGCTTAAAAAATATTTGAGAGCTATAAAAATAATTTGAGCAGCAGAGACGAATCTCTTCTCTGACACTTTGAGGTTCTTGTTAGTGACCGAAGGCTTGGAGCGATGACTACCAGAGAAGCAAAAAATGGAAAAACCTGTAGACATTTCAAAGATTGTTTAAAACTTATTCATTCAATGAGTCACATAAAGAAAAAATCAACTTTATTATTTCTATATTGGAACATTAGTCATATCAACATCAAGTTTCAGGGAAAATAAAATTTTAGGTTTCGGACATGGAATATCTGGGGTTTAATTCTTGTGGATTACCACAACACTTCTATATACATTGCACTGATGGGTATGATACTAATGTGGCAGCTTAAACTACAAGTAGATACAAAGATGAAAAAATTATAAATATGGGGCATACAGATCTCCATACCTGTGCATGGCGAAGCCTAACACGAGAACCTGCTTCATCGATCAAAATGTATTTTTGATGGAACAAAAAATTTGTCATCAGGAACTTGAAGAAATGAGGTATGTATCAAAAAATAATACCAACCTTTAATACAACACTTAAATTGGTAGTTTATACGGTCCTATGTTGCACTGACACAAATAAGACAATACATAGTAAGGACACGCTGTCATGGACAAGCCACTTATTTTGGTTTGTCCTAATGTCTTTTAGAGTGTGTGTGGTACATCTGATACATACCAGATACAATTCCAAAGCAATTGTCCTCATTTTTGTAGTATCCATGCTTCCTAGGTTATACCTTAATGAGGTGAGTTTACTCTACCAACTTGTTGAAAAGGATACAGATTTGACCCATAAGAGTGACAAAAAAGGCAAACTAAAACTAGAACATGAAGGGAACTTTCTTGTTGCTCATAGTAGTATAGAAACATGAAGAGATTCAAACGAAACAGAAATGCATTTTGGAAAGGTATGGCACAGTAATTTATGATCCATGCCTTGTGGTGTAGGCTACGGTATGAGGTACAATAAGATAAACTTAGTTAATCAGCACCTGTGATCAAATTATCAATATACATTAATAGTAGAATATAGATGCCATTGAGCTCAATGGAATGGTTTTAGGGTTACAGTTCTAGTTTGCTTCAATATTTGCTAAGGTAAGATGGTTGTAGAAGTAAAATAAAAGCTAGTGAGCTCCTCACCACGGTTACAATGACATTCATTCCCTGCTTGATTGTATCAACATTTCATTTTGCTCTGTAGAATGTCCAAATAGTTCCCGGATCTTGCCATGCTACTATTTGGGCTCCATTTCACCTTGGCATGTTCCCTGAATAATGAGCAATTAAAAAGAAAACGTGATGGATTTTGAAAGCTAGTTACTACCTAAAACATGCATAAATATCGATATTGTTAATATTTAGTATAATAATATATTTTTTTATGTGTATATGTAAATGTATTAATGCCATATCCGGATCCTATTTTTCTAAAAGTTGGTATTTCAAATGCCCCTCGAATCATGCTTGTGTGACGTGTCTATGCAATCTAGAGCCAGACAAACAAAATGATGACTTGATCATAGTTTCATTCTTACCAGTTAACTGAAACTTTTAGATGACTTTTTTGTAAGTTACATAATTTGAGATATCAGTTATATTCTAAACTTACACATTTTGTTTATGTGGTAACGTGGGGAAAGTAACTAAGAGTTTTAAATATGATGCCAGAAGATGAACTTCACTATAAAAGACAGAATGCATCCTTATATTATATACAATCAAGATTCTCTAACTATTTTTAGCCAAATTTATGAGGATACTAAGAATCATGATTCTTCATAATCGAGGATTTTGTTCTGTTGAATTATAAGGTACTCTACTTATTTTGAAGAAGACACATCCGAGAAATTTAACTACATCCAACCCATGTACAAATCAAGGTTCAGAGACTCTGTTTCGGACCCTTCCTAGAGTATCGGCTTTGACTGATAATTAAAACCTTACTACAAATATTTAACAAGGATTGGATAAGGAATTGATGCAACAACAATTAACATATTTCATATGAGTACTATAGGATCCCATTGACTCGACCAAACATGAACACATGCAGTTTTTATGTTCAGTAATCTTTCAGGAAAAGAAAAAGAAGCTCTCTGAATGAAATCTTCGTTGATCTGGTTCATAGATGATCTGAAACTACTAATCTTAGGTCCAAGTATTATGATTAAAAGTGCAAGGTCATGCAGGTTCTCAATTGAGTTCGAGTTTGGATCAACCACAAAATCTGAAATACATTAAAACTCATAAACTTTGTTCTGTTCATATATAATTTGTGTCTGTATCGTGTCGTATTTGTGTTCGTGCAACATAACTCTTGATCCCTTGTAGCGGATTTGACTCAAGATATTTCCTAGTTAAGACCAAGAAGAAGAAGAAAAAAAATCAGTGTCCTACCCATATCATGTTGTGTTGGACACTTACCGAGCACGACATAAATACTAGTTCATATCAGTGTAGTTTTATTTTTGTCTAGGAAGAAATTAACAACCAGCAGCAGAACTCCTATTAATGATAGCTAACAACAAGTTCAATTGATAAAAAATTCAGCGAGACTACATGGAGAAAGAAGTACTCAGCAAGATCAATCAGAGCAAAGGCATGGAAAAATTCTCAATAAAGATACTGGAAGAAATGTATCTAAATGGAAAGCGTAGACATGCATAGCTAGGAGTAATAACTACCTCTACTATGTCTGATAGAAACATCTTCCCTAGATAACCTCATATAAAATACTAGGCAAATCCCCCAAACCATATAACCAATCACTTTGACCCAATATATTTTAATGTTGACCAAATCCAAATATCTTTTGTTACCTATATTGCATGAATACATATACAACACGACATTTAAGGACGCCGTCAACTTTTTTTTGAAGGGTCTAGGTGGTATCCGATAAGTGTCTGATACAACACAACCAAAATTTTGGAGAGTTAGTGTTTCCTAGGTTGTTATTACTACTATGGAAATGCATATAAATCGCAAATGTCTTGTGAAAGCAAAAAAGAACAAATTAGCCACGGGTCGTAAGAAATGCATATATTAACAACAATTAACAGAAATAATCATAGGTACATGGCATGTATTAACAACAATACATAAACATTCATAGTTGTACATGGCATATGTGTAACAATTGCAAAATGTTCATACTGGTATATGGCATATGTGTATCTCATTAGAAGGCAGCAATAGCATCCATTCCCGATTCTCTAACAAACAATAAAGCTATTTTGTTATAGAATATCTAAAGTCAGAAATTCATAATTAAGCATGTAGAGTATTCGAACCTCGCTCCTGTACGACTGCATCTACCTTTAGGGTAAATTAGCAGATCTTTTGCATGACCAACCTGTGTGCAATAACCCCCAGACTAACAAAAGGCTTCAGAAATCCAAATGTTAAGAACTGAAAAAAAATCTCATTTCTCAAGAATGCACAACTTATAGAAGTTGCAAGATAATAATAGCAACAGTAAGAATTTTACTGTAGTTGATTCCCAACTATCCAAAAACATGTGCCTCGAATATACTAATGATGAATCCACAATAACTACGCATCAACAAGCATATACGGGGAGCAACCATAGTCTCACAATGCAGCTAAAGATAACATAGTTTCTTAACCACTCAAATTTTCACCTTCATATTATTGAGGGTTATACCCTTTACAAATCTGATTACACGGGAGAAATGGATTCAAAACAAGTGGAATACCTCATTAGCAAATAACAAGGAAGCATCAATCCCAAAAGGATCAAGAAGCCAAGAAGCCTGCTTGCGCTTCCACATATCGTCTCTCCTCATATTCACAACTGGAACCACATCACTGTCGTCCTTGTTGTGAGAAGCCATTGTAGCCTATCGTAACTACCAACATGCTTCCCGTACCTTCTTCAAACGAAACAAAACATTTGACATCTCAACACAGGGTGCCACTACAAAATGTTTTATGGAACAAAATTTACTTAATCAATATTTTGAACATCTCAAAAATAAAAGAAAGATTGATGGACCATCTACTGATGTTGGAAGAATTAACAAGTCTTTTACATTGTGAATGTAATTCTTATAATCATAATATTGAAATACAAAAAGAAAGAAAGAAAGAAAGAAAGAAAAAAAAAATACCATTCTTAGAACTGCCAATAAGTTGAAGATTGGTGTAAACAAAGAAGCATGAAGGTTTTGTTTATATAACATCCTGAAAGTAAAGGAAAGATGTATGCTTTCCTTGCTAGAGAGGGAAATAATTCCCATTTAACAAAGTCTCCATCTCCTAAAGGAAAACTAAAGTAACTCGCTTTATTTTTAATTTTTTTATATGGAAAGACAAATGTTTCATTCCATCCCAGGTGCTCGATCATTTCCTCAATCTGGCTGCCCATGTTTCTATGACAGGTGGGCCATGAAGTAACTGCTTAAATATTCACAAGTAGAATCAAAATAGATTTCTTTCCAATATTCATGAACAATAACTCACAAGCATTACATATGATTATAGGAAGAAAGTGAGATTTATTTTGTTGGAATACTTCAAATATTTGACCCTCAACTCTTACCACACAAATGGTGAGCTCTCAAATTTCTCAAACTTTTTGTATAAGCCTCATTGGGTCATCACATATTGAAAATTATTTACCTTATTAACATCATAGTTATGAACTTATTGAACATAACTTAGTGATGAGCCTCCCAAATTTTTTGAGGATCTACCACTATATGCCATTGGATAGGAAAACTTGCATAATCATCTACATAGATGCAGAGGAGAGCTGTATCTTGTAAAACTTCAATGACCATCTAAATGGATGTTGATATGACTTGTAGGAATCCTTTATTACCCGCACATACTACATACTGGTACATAGCTTTACAATTATTTTTTTATTTCTTTGCAATTTATCGCATCTTCGTGGTTATAAAATTTGAGTTTACTAGAATAATATATTAATATATCTCAACCCTCCTAGACTAGGGCTTAGGTGGTGGAACTTTAATATACTATTGGAACGACCCAAGTTCAACCCTTCTAGCACACATAATATATACTGGTGCAAATGGTTCTTCAAACTGCGGGAAAATGTTATCTCAGTCTTTACTAACACTCTAGGGGTTCGGAGTGAACACGAAAGAAGTATTTAGATCCTCATCTGGGACTATTAGCTATATTGTACAACAAACAAGTGTATGCATGGAACCCATCCACTGTCTTGTCCCCTTATAATCCTAAAATATGTTTGGTAATTAGCTAGCAAAGTTAGGAGAGAGAGAGAGAGAGAGAGTAGAAAGTGAGATAAAGCATTATATTAATAGCAAATTAACTAATTTCTCCATCAAATTAACATAATTACAAAAACTAGTAATAGGCATTATTAACAAAATGTCCATTAATTCTAGTTACTGGAGATTCATACCTTGCACGGTTTGACATGTCCGGTTCGATACCGACCGATACCCGATACTGCCCAATACCTTAATCATATACGAATCTTGTAAAGATTATCAAGGATTAGTTCCCATCTGGATTGCAGTGATGAACTACTTCATTATCTGGTGGATTTCTGCCCCATCTATTGCTTACATGCATTCTCATACCAAATTTCCAACTATACTGGAATGCCTTAATCATATATATACGAATGTGTTTCGATGTAGACTCAATGATTTGTGTTGCAATCTGCTATTGAACTGTTCCCTCTAGAGTCTGTATTATGAATTTGATCCTAAAATAAAATCACATATGGCTAGCTATTGAGTTGAAGGGGCTCATGAATGCTTTCTATTGATGCAATACCAGTGAACTACAATTTTAACGGTCCATCCCTTGTATTCATCAAAATCCCTATAACTGAAAAAAAAAACTAAACATCAGAAGAAATAAGAGAAAAGAATCCACACAAACAAAATTAGGGTGAAATTAGGGTTTTATAGGAGTTCACCGGAGGTACTGTGAGGAGGATGCTGGCTATCACCCGAGTCAGAGGAGCGACTAGTATTGGAGGCGGGGATATGTGGATGGAGTCATCGGAGATGAGGAAGCAGAAGAGGGAGAGGATTTCTTAGGCTTTACATTGACATTTCGTTTGGTGGATGTGGGTTTATGTTTTCTCATATGCAGAGGGGGGGGTATTTTTTACTTGGATTTTTCTCACTTATCACATAAAATACACATGTATGATTTGAAACGAGTTTGGAACGGTATAAAAATGTATTAATAAACTTTTTTTTTAAAAATTAACATAAAACATATTTGGAACGCTTATTTGATCTAGAACGTTTTTACTCAGTTCCAGAACCTAGGTACGAAAAATAAGTGTTCCAGATTGACAAATGTCTAATGTTCCTAATTTGTTATTTTGGTGTAGTGTATATCTTTCTATCCTTCTATATATCTAACTACACAACACTAATGGCCCTTACACTCACTCATATATGAACACACGACACAAACTCACAAGATTTGTTGCACACAGGCTCCTATTGCTATTGTCCATACTGCCTCCCCTCACTCTTGCCTGTATTTCACTTGTGCAGGCTAGTCTATTTCCTCACCTACCTGTGTAGGCCACACAAGGTCATGCCTGTGTGCAGGACCTCCCCTCTACTGACCTGCTATCTGCAGGTAACATGGAACCCCCAAAATCCTGTTCTGCCTATGCAAGTCTGTGCAAGGCCTAAACTCCCTGCCCTACTTGCAGAACCTCTTCCCCTCACTCCCTCTTTTAATCTTTCATACTCGCTATTTCCCTACTATACTGCACAGAAAGATCACCCTACCTATATACACCTACACATGTGTACACACATGTGTGATGTGAACACAGGCTTCTAGCATAACTTAGTATGCAAATGTACTGATGTGCACACCTGCACATCACTGCTGTACAGGAAGTTCCTCAAGCCTATCCTGTTTTACCTGTGTACACTGGTGCACAGGTTACACTGCTGTGTAAACATGAGGCAGGTGTCCCCTGTCCTGCCTTGACACTCTCTACCTATCACTCACTCATAGACACAACCACTTACACTATATACATATGTGTGACACTCTCATACATCCACACATTCAAAACACACACACATACACTACAACCTCACATGTACACTTATCACTCAATTCCCCTTTCATGCCTGTGTAAACAGGGAATAAAACCCCCTGTCATCAGTGCACAGGTTCTTTAATCCTACTTCCCACCTACACACACACACAACACGCTATACCAACACACACCTGCACACAATTTTCACACACACACACCACTGTCCCGTTTTACTGCTGCAGGTAGAGGAGAACAACATTACTTGGTGTGTGAGGGCCTTCACTCCTAGTGTGCTGCCCTACACAGAAGCCGCCAAGCCAAAATCCTGCTGTTGTTGGCAAGGGGCAGCAGAGACTGCTGCCAACATATATGTTTCCTCCTGCTTGTACAGATTGTCTCTCAACTTCCCTGTGCACACAAGTGCACAGTCCCTCCTTCCTATCCCTTATCTCCTATCACTACTGCCAATGCTCTAGTGCTATTATAGGACACTCATATTTCTGATATTCCTACCGTCCTAGACACTCACATACAAGTATCAACTGCCTGCAGGAAATACAATTTGCTGCTGCATATATATATATAATATATATAATATATATATATATATATATATATATTTTTTTTTTTTTTTTTCTCGTGGACAACGCCATCCAGCCAGCCTTGGCCTGGAGGCCACGCCACCCAGCCGCCCCCGTAGGAGTGGGGGCTCGAACCCGCGCCTCACCCCGAGGCCAGCGGTCTTACCGGTGCGCCACCATGCCACTAGCAGTATATATATATATATATATATATATATATATATATATATATATATATATATATATATATATATAAACACGACCCTTTCCCCAGGCGGGAAGATGATTCTGATCAAACACGTTCTCTCCTCCATCCCCATCCACATTCTGGCCGTCTGTGCCCCCCCAAGAAGGTTCACTCCTCGCTCGAATCCCTCTTCGCCAGATTCTTTTGGGGTCACAGTCATGGTGAGGACAAGCACCACTGGGCCAGTTGGATCACCATAGCCAAGTCCACCGAGGTGGGCGGTCTGGGATTTTGTAGATTGGAGCACTTAGTGGACACATGCTCCATGAAGTTATCGTAGAAGCTGCGCACGGACAACTCTCTCTGGACGTTCATGAAGGCCAGATACTTCAGATTCGTCCACCCAACGATGGCCTTAGTGAACAACAGATCCTCGGCCACCTGGCGTCGCATCACCCGCGGCCGCGAGATCGCTGAACCCCTTATCCGTCTGCAGCTGGGCAACGGTCACTCTTCGATGAGTAACGAGAATTGGCTGGAAGACGCGCTACTCATCGTCAACAACCCTCACATCGAGGAGATCCGCGACCTGTGGGACATCGCTTATGGATGGATTTGGACCAGAGTAAGAGAGTGGCTCGGGCAAGAGGCGATCGATAGTCTCGCAGCCGCTAATTTGCAGATCTCCAACGAACCGGACCACCTGCGGTGGACCCCCAATCCAAGCGGCTCGTTCACGCTGGCTTCTTCCAGGATAGTCGCTAAAGGGACCGGCACACCGTCCCCCTTTATTGCCTCTTACTGGCAATCATGCATCCCAAACAAATGTTCGATCATGATCTGGAGAGCCCAGAGATGGAAACTTCCCACTGACGACACCATAACCTCTTTTGGCTACATCCTAGCATCGAGATGCCACTGCTATGCCTCCCTACACGAGGAGTCAGTGGAGCACGTCCTCCTATTCGATGACCTGGCATCGCAATTATGGACTAGCCTCAACATTAATCTCCGGCAGACTCATCATCCCGGAGGCTTCAACGATCTCCTTGCCAGCTGGAGCCGCTCCTACGGCCGTCAGATCATCGCAGATGCCAGTATTTGGGTTCTGTGGAAAAATCAAAACAAGTATAGGTACTAGGGGCGTCAATTCCTTCCTCACCAGCTATTAAGTGAAGTCCTCCATCAGATCCACCGAGCTAGGAGGTGCTGCACTCACTCCGAGGACAGCTTTTGGGCAACCTTAGCCTAGCCTCCGCCCTCATCGCACGAAGTTTTTTTGGTTGACGCACAGCGTCCTTTTGTCGTTGTTCCTTTCTTTTTTTGGTGCGTGGTGCTTTTACTTGTATAGGCATCGACTTTTTGTGCCTGATACTTGAATAAAGTTCCCCTTCCTTAATATATATATATATATATATATATATATATATATATATAATATTATATATATATATTATGGCTACTACAATCCAAGTCCCGCTTACATTCTACACACACTATCACATACCACCCCACACTAAACCATGTCTACTACACCTACTCTATTTACGTATATATGATAGTTACAATATAATGCATGCCTATATGTGAGTATACATTTATGAACATATATGCATATATACATATCACATCAATGACAAGGCTAGAACCCTATTATCCCCAAATTAACCATGTGTATCATGGCGTACCATGACAAGACATCATGTATCCTATTTAGGACACGTATCCCAAATCTTGGCTCAAATAGGACACAAAAGTCTCTTTGAGGACACGTGTCGAACACTTGGTGCGCAAACTAGCAATACGTCCAAAATACTCTACCAATCCTTGTCCGAACGCTACCAAACTTCATAGGCAAGCCTAAAATATACCTATAAACATAATTAGTACAATCCTAAGCTAGTGTCAAGTGTCATGTGCAATAGGACATTTGCACCACAAGTGTAGGAGGCCAAACCCTCCCAAATTGATTTCGTGTCCTACCGTATCCAATTGTAGACACGTAGCTAGCCTCACAATACTCTAACAACATCAGTTAGACCTATCTAACCTAATGGCGAACACTTGGTGTGCCAATATCGAATTTCCCCTAAAATTGACACAAAACCTTATGTAAAAGTCTCCAAATGGGTCCAATGAAGCCCAAGCTTCACCCCATGGTAGCCCTAATGATGGATGATTTGTAAATGACTAAATTACACTAATTAGAATCAAATACAAAAGTTAATCTCAGATTTTACATATTGGGAGATGGATTTCCAATAGAATGGCATTAGTGGACAATCCTCAAGAATGGACACCTCTTTCAAGCTAATGGCATCCTCTTCTAGTGCTCCTTGGTCTCCAAGCTCTTTGGCTCCTTGGATGAAGAATATGAGAAGTTTAATGGTGATTTGGATTGATTTGATGGAGAAAAGAGAAGGGTTTTGGAAGGAGCACCAAAACTAGGATTTGTGCTCCAAAATGAAGAAGTGAAGTGAATGAATACTCTCTCTCTATGTGGCTGGTCATAAAGCCCTAAATTGTCTATTTGAAATGTCCAAAATGCCCTTCTAGGTTGTTATGAAGGTTTGGTTAACCTATGGATGTTTTTAGCCAAAGTGGTTGATTAGTTCTAATCATATTCATGACCCATTATGACTTAAATGAGTCTAATTGTGTCCAACCTAAAATGTAGGTCCAAGTGTCATGACAAGTCCATATAGATTCAGTAACCAAGGGTCCAATAAATAGGCTATTTTACTAAATACAACCAACACATTTAATTAAATAAAAAATACACATATAAATATAAAATGACAAAAATACTCCTATTTGGAAATGTGGTGGTGACAGGGGCATACAAATATGTTAGCGCAAGATAAGCAACAATTACATGCAATTAAAAATATAAAAAAATCTATGTACTACAAATTATAACAAGTCAGCTTGTCCTAGAAATGCGTTCCACTAGAATTTACCACACATCAGTTCACCATGCATGGCGAGTCAACTTGTTCTCTACTATTCCAGTAGTTCCACAACCAAATTAATACGAGTGTTCCTTCGACAAGGTTAATAGGTGTCGGTGTTCACAAAACACAAATCGGTGTTCAGAAATGCCCTACTGTACACATGTCTACTAAAGAGAACTACAAAACGTGCACACAGTAATGTGTTCAGTCTTGTACTTATAGTTGTATTACTTAAGGGAACTTTTGTTCCATGATACATTCTGATTCGAAACTAAAATTATCTACCCATAAGAATGAACAATATGCAACATTATTCTAGTAAAACTTACATGAACCAACTATTGCCAATTATTTTATTCAAAAACATTCTTAAACTCAAACTAAAATTATCTACCCATAAGAATGAACCATGAGCAGCATTATTCAAGTAAAACTTACCTCAACCAAGTATTGCCAATTATTTTAACAGTAATTAAAGACAAACTTAAAGAACTTAAGAAGGTACTAATAAACAAAAAAGGATCCTCTAGAACACTCAATATTTCTAACAATCAAATATTTCTAACATACAAATATTTCTAACTCCAACTTAGTTCCTGGAAAATTATTTGTACGATCCTCTAGAACACTCAAATATCTTCTACTTCCATGTTTATTTATTGCTAACACGAACCTTGTAGATATAATTTAAAAACATGCATATGAAAGTACATGGATACATGACATCTGTAAACTCCCAGTCAAATATATGATTTTGCCATCAATACATTGATACAGCAAACTCAAAACCAGGACAATAGACCAAATATGTTCAAGAGTTAACACAGACTATAAGATCATGATGCATATATCCTTTGAAGAAATCCAAACGCTTGCCATCTAAACAAGCATCTTCCTCACATAAGTTCCCATAATCTTTTAATCACAACTTACTCTAATTTTTTTAAAGAAAACTTCTTTTAATTCAATAATTTTTATTGTTTATAGCAAAAATTTACTCGTATCATATAGTTAAAACATTTTGGTACCCCCACTCCTACCTCGCCCCCTCTCTCACAGAAACTTTAGTTTCTTGTTTGTCCTATTATTTACTTAGTTTTCTCTATAAAAAACTAATAACTAAATGGTGGTCCATTTGGTAAATTTATGGGATTAAAATTTCGAGTTCTTGAGTTTAATTATCTCTAGCTACCATTGTGTATATTTTACAGGATTTTTCTTAATCAAAACTTATTCTAAAACTAGAGAAGATCTTCTTTTAATCCTTTAATAACTTTTATCGTCTTTTCAAAGCAAAATTTTACTTTTGTCAAATAGGTAAACATTCCAGTGCCAGGAGAAAACTCTCATTCCCGTGCCCTGATGCTTAAGAGAGACCTCTCATCCATCGGTGCCATCATGTATCAAATCCTACTATATAATTATCCAAAAAAGGGTATATACAGCACCACTCATTTGACCCATCCAAACATTTCACATCAATTTTAGATTATATAGAAACATGTCTAGAGCAAGGGTAGAATAGAAGAAATTTGGCATGTCCACATATTGTGTGCTAAAGCCATGTCCGGTACGACATAATGTAGATTTTAGAGTGTTCATGTATATCAAAAATAGTATTATATATATATCATACATATTTACTATCAAAATTCCTAATTTGTTTGTGATACATTGGTAATTTTATGTGTGCTAGTGAGTGAGTTGCGCTGCCAGAAAACTCATAAATTTTTTGGGGGAAGAAAAATAAAACAAATTTAATTCTACAAAATATAGAAAGCAGTCTAAAACAAGTGTAATTATCCAAAAATACATTAAAATGGCCTACAAACTCATTTTCAACATCGATTATAGAACCATCCTGTAGCCCCCCTGAATTTTAGGATTTGTTTTAAAATTTGTAAATGAATTATTTTCTATAATATTTTATTATAATTAGTTTGATCATTAAATATACTTTTCTGTAACTTTAGTTTTTGGAGCGCCAGGGATGTCAATCCCTCAAAATGTCCTTCATGAGTTTTGATCTAGATAAATTTATCTTCATTTTCATATATCATGTCCCGCACAAACTTGTTCTCTTGTACTCTATTTACATCGCACAACTTTTGGGCCATTTGATCATTTACCGTAAAACCTGACCTAACTTCCAATTTAAATTTAGGGCTCGACATCGATCCAACCTAATCGACCCAATATATGGTTTCGACCTATTTTGAGCCTACTACGCACATGCCACTTGCATGCCATCCAATTGAGCTTCCACATGTTATTATTTCATCAATGATCTAAATGACTTAAATTTGAAGCCATTGATCACACCTAGCCCAATCTCGATCCAACCTAACCCAAATGAACCCAACCCAAACCCTATGTGACTCCATCATGACCAACCAAACACTCAACACCACTCATCCCTCTACAAAACATCAAACATCTAATATACACACTCCCAAATCCAATGGACAAACCAATTAACCATAATACTTAGATATGGTTTAACCAAAGGAACCGACCACCATCACTTCATTTATTGTTAACCATAAATGGGCAAACCATATGGTGGCTACACTATCACTTCCCTCCATCTTTCATGCACACTACTATGAGACATGACTAAACCCAATAGTCTAACCATGCTCCTACACATGACACCCTATAATTTTTCCTACACTATATTCCCCTACCATTCCTTGGGACAACAAACTAGCACACTCCCCCTAGTCAACTGAACACCCACACCTAACTTTTTCAACAGTACCATCCCCACACTCCTAAAACTTCTATTTCCAGGCAAAGACCTTAACCACCCAAACAGTTAACCTCTCAAACATACACACACACACACACATACACACACACACACACACACTATTCCAGGCCGACAACTCCCCCTCCTTCAACTGCTCTTCTTCTTCCTCCTCTTCACCATCTTCTCCTCCCTACACTCCATCATCCACTCTAATCGTCCTCCTCCTTTATCATCACCTCTTCTTCTTCTCCTCATGGTGCTACTACTATCCCAATGCGCCTCCTAGACTGACACGTATCTTCTTTCCGCGTGCCGCCTAGTCAACTGTAGGGTATGGCAGAGCATCTACCCCCTGCGTGCCTGCACTATACCCTCGTCATAAGGCTGCGTTGTTACAGCAGCGCGCACGCCCCCGCACGACAGTTGCTGCAGTTACCCTTCCCGACGGCCGCCGTGGTGGCCTGCCCCAGCAATATGGCTGCATGACCACTCCCTTGCACCAGCACGCAAAACCTGGCAGAAGCACTCATGTGTTCTGGCGACGACAGCGCACCGTGCGCATTTTTCCCGTACGCGAAACTCCGTTGCGCTTGCCAACGTCCACCACCGGCCGCCCTCTGTAGCACGGTGGCCATGCACCATTCGTGCACGCCCCCGCGTGACAGCTGACCCTGGCCACAGCACCCCAGACAGTCGATTCTGACTTCGGAGTCGGTATCCCATCGAAGCGCACAATTGTGCATTCAGAATTTGAGCTTCAAGACAGCGACTTCGTGCGTATTTTCTCGACGATCCGACTGTTGGATCATTGATCTCTTTCCTCCATTGCAATCTGGTATATTGCTCTACATCCACCTAAACTGTCAGCCGTTAATTCTGTCATTTGCTTGGTCAAAATCGGCTACCAACTTGCCCGAATAATTATGTTTATTTTGAACAGTTTCGTGGAGCCAACTTCGTGGTTTTATTTCTCCGCCAACGTAGCTCCATTTGGCGAGCCACCAGTTCCTGTGTATAGCAGGTATAACCAACATTTTGTCGTTAAAATTTTGTTTTATTGTGAGGTTGTTTGATTAGTTGAATTCGATGCCAAATTTGACCGTCCAAATTTATAATTTTCAACTTATAAAATTCTAATTTTGGACCCGGGACTCCGGATTCTAATTATGACACCACCAGTGGACTCGTGGCGTCGTTTTGCCCAGAATTAATGTAAAGTTTGCTAGATTTGGAGGACATGGGCCTCGACACGTTTTCGGTGCAAATCGAGTCCCACAATCTGGATCAACGGGTCGTTTTGAGATCGGCTCATCGGAATCCGATTTTGGATGTACCGTTGAGTTCTTATCGTCATTCTGGATTTTTTGACATATACTTTGCTAGATATAGTGGACTTTGGCTCCGGCACGTATTTTCATGCAAACCAAATCCAACGTCCAGGTCAACGGATCATTTTGAGATTGGCTCATCGGAATCCGATTCTGGATATGTCGTTGAGTTTGTATCATCATTTTGGACTCGTTGACATATACATTGCTAGATTTAGTGGACTTGGGCTCCGACATGTATTTCCGTGCAAACCAGATTCCAACGTCCAAGTCAATGGGTCATTTTGAGATCGACTCATCGAAATCCGATTCTGGATATACCGTTGAGTTTGTATTGTCATTCTGGACTTGTTGACATATACTTTGCTAGATTTAGTGGACTTTGGCTTCGGCACGTATTTTCTTGGAAATCGGATTCCAACGTCCGGGTCAACGGGTCATTTTGAGATCGGCTCATCGGAATCCAATTTTGGATATACCGTTGGATTCGTATCGTCATTCTGGAGTCCTGAACATAGTTTGCAAGATTTTAATGACTTTGATTTTGACACGAATTTCGGTGCAAGTGGGTCCAACGACGGACCGTATTTTGACCCAAAATTACCATTTTGTTGTTGTGTCTAGAATTGGAGTTATAGGTAGTATATTAGCTATTTTCCTTATTTTGGGAATATTGATGATGTTTATTTCAGTATCCAGCGGCGTTCATGGAGACTCCTATGATGCTACCTTCCTTGGACTTGACGATTTGCCTGCAGAACATCATCGGATTACTGCTTCACCCTAGGCAAGATACCTTGTCATACTTGTTCTGTTTACATTATTCATATCTACTCTTATATTGTTAGTTGGTGAGACTGGTAGTATGTACCCAAGGATGACTTGGGTTTTATCGATGATGGTATCGGTGTTATGGATGCATACGTGTGTAACTTAGAGTTAGTAGATGTACCCGAAAACTGTGAAGTTATCCTAATAACTTCTATGACTTGTTACGATATATTGCACGACAATGTGAGCGAGGATCCATTGTGTTGGCACGGGCTTACGCATTTGACTGATCATCGGTGCGAGCGGTTCGTGTATCGATACATCTAGAGTTAGATGGTGTCTAGGTTAGAGACTTGCATTGAGATATGGATTGTCTGAGTCGTGGATACGACTTGTACATTTCCTGGGGCGGGGAAGACAATTAGTTGGCGTACATGACATACAATTATTTTATTTTAGCCTCAGTGGGACCCGGTTATAGGCGTGGTTACCCAGTTATGGGCCATACATACACTAGGGATATGTCCGACAGTGGCCACTAGCTGCGTGCTAGGTACGGTCGGGAGGTATACTAGTGCATGTACATTTAGATCGGCTCGTAATCCAACTTCAGCCCGTGTTTCGACGCAAATTCTTTATTCACCTACCCATATGCTCCAAAGTTGTCTTCAACATGCGTTCACATAGAATGGTTAGTTTGTGTACCTATGTCGGTCCGTATCATGGGAAAATAACTTATCATGGGGGTATGCCATTCATTGATCATGATTGGTCGGAGATATGGTTACTGATTGATGATTGGATATTGGACCGTGTTATGATTCGGGTTGTTCATTTTATTGAGTTCAATTACTGCATGTATTTCTGTATCTTGCTACGTCCCGCTGAGGACCTGGTGATCTCTCCAGGTATTTGTTGAGTAGTTAGTACAGAGTAGCTGGACAGGTGCTGCGTGATGCACCGATGTTTTAGGTATATATATGTGTGTGTGGGGGGGTGTGTGTGTGTGTATGTGTGTGTTCTATGGTATTTCCATTTACTCTTTCATGTATACATTTACCTTTATTTGATTCATGCTGCAACGTAGCCTATATTTACAAGTTTATTCCTTTCTCGAGCTTGCTCGAACATGTATATTACTGGGTGGCCAACTTTAATATATTATGTTCATTCTTGATATTCGCTTCATTACTGTGGATTAAGATATAGATGATCAATTATTTTAGTACCCTTGACAGCGTAGTACATCCAGGGATAAGTCTATTAAATTGGGAACTTAGCCTAGATCGTATTAGCTGGCATGCTCGTGTCTTATGTTCCTGTATATTTTGGAACTTGGACGTGACATGTTTTTGTGGTGGCCCATTCAGGTCGAGATAAATTGTTTCAGTTACGTTACTGTACCGAACGAGCCTACATTAGGAGGCTATATTAGAATCTCAATCCATACTGCTATTGGAAATTCCTTTGACTTCTACTATCGCCCTTAAAAATTCATATTTGTGCTCAATTATACCATTCTTGAATTACTATTTACGAATTCTCGTCCTTCCCTATCTCGTAAGGATGAACCCTTGTGTTGACGATCACTTCGTCATTATCTTATGATTGATTGTGACTAAGGCAGATAGAATATTTCGTAGATGATTATTCAGGGTTAAAGGGGTTAGATAGACATCTATACTAGATAGACCAATAGTAAGAAGGACGTTTCCATCAAGGTTTAGTTTCTATAGGAAAATCCCTCTGGTTGAATGATTTTTTGAGTCGCAAATTGGTGATTCGACGACAGTATGTAAAATATCACATTGAGTTAGAAAGTTTACCTGAAGGATATAGTAACCCAGGCTTGACGGAACTAGGTGATTAGCTAAGATGGGTAGGCTTGTACAGATACTCCACCATGATAGTATGTAAAATAGAGTATGGTACCATGCTTAACCCTAACTAAAATTGTGGATTATTAGACTAAACCATGTCGTCCATGTCTAGGCTAACCTAAATTGGAATAGAAGTTAACGTGATCCACCCGGGTTGATTAGAAGAATATGAAGATTTCTCGATCATAAAGGATGAGATGAGTAGGAATATGACTTGAAGGAAGACACAGTTGGAATTTTAGATTGAAGAGTGCAACCTGAAGGACGGTAGAAAATAGAGTCCGAGGATTTCGACGGGATAAAACAAATTGATGGAGCATGATAATTATAACTAGATATAAACATTCGGAGTTGTTGCACAAAAATTTGAGGAATTTTCACATAGAGGTTATAGAAATCAGGAATATAATATGATGGGAAAATAAATTTTCTTGGATAATGAGGAAATATCCTTGGAAGATTAGGTATCAGAGAGAAATATGATCTAGGAATAGGTAAGACTAAGTTAGACTAGTCAACCAACTCTATATTGGATGAGTCAATCTTGAATGAACTATTGGAGATAGGGACTAAAAGAATGATCAATAGAGTTAGACTATGATAGAGGTATTAAATATACGTATTTATTTGACCAAGCCTTAAATCTTTCCTAGCAGATGTTAGGCATGCTTGTGAGAAATGTACAATTGCTTATGGATAGATAAGGTAGAACATTGGTTAGGCTGTTATTGGATATAACATAAGGCTCGTAAAGGTATAGCATGGAGTTTCAGGGTTGATCAAGTTTAAGATTTGATCACAATCTTCGATGACAAATCGTAGCTAAGGATCTAGGAATAGAGTTAGAACCGTACCTTAAGAGGTAGACTAGTAAAAATTTTGTTGATGCAAGATAGTTATAGATCCTAGAGGAATGACAACTAGAACTTTTTGTTGAGTATACAAGAAGAGAGAATTATAAGAAACAGTACGTTTTGTCTGAATAAATGAAGATGAATAAGATTGAAAATTCAAGAAAGGTTATTGAGACGAGAATTACGACTATATTATCTACGATCACATAAGGAGGATTACAGAGAGAACCATACCTTAAGCAAGATCTTGAAATTAAGACCCAATAAAGAATGAGGAGACTATCCCGAGGAGATAGATGATACAAATTTATGACATATAAAAGTTTAGAAAAATGATAATGAAATACGAAGATGTTGATATGAAAAATCGTAAGCACCTGATCAAGATTATAGCATGAGATGAGAAAAAATATTTCAAGATGGAGAGGTAGAGTTACCCTAGATAGATTGACAAATGGGATATGGAGTAGAGTTTTGCATAGTGGATGATACATTAAATGTCATGTATTTTCAAGGATAGAGGATGTTATGAGCAACTTGATAGTGAGTTAGCGGAAATTACAATTGAGATAAATAGAGTGTACTAATAGAAAAAAATGGATGATACTGAGGACTTTCGAATACTATGAGTTGATTCTGGATTAAGATTGGCTAGCCGTATTTGAGGGCCACATGTTATCCTAGGAACCTGATAGATAGGTTAAACCATAGTATGAACTAGTGGGCAATTACCTCAGCCTGCTTGCTTTTTAAATTTTTATAAGTGATTGGAAGTTATTGTTTTAGACGTATCCATATTCTTCCTTTCCTATTCCTAATCTCGTAAATCATGGTTGCGTGATTTAGCTTTTTGTCATTCTAATGATAGGATTAAGAAGACCCTATTCTCCCCTAGCCATGACTTAACTTTAAACCAATCCTTCATTTCTATACCTCCGTGTTCCTAACATTCGTATTACCATAGGCACCAATTTATTTCTAATTTTCTTGACTAGGTAGTCATGTCTTACTCATAGAACTTATCCAAATTTTCCTTACCATGATATGTAACTCCTCTGTTTGCAACTTTCATGAACTTGTGTCCTCGCCATGACCTTATGAACCCCTCCATGCCACCTCGCTCTAGTATGTCCAACCAAGCCAATTCCTTTTTCCTGTTGAAACTCTGACCCATATAGGATTAGCACTGAATTGATAGTAATTCCCTTATAAAGTTATTGACCAATAGTACCATGATAGTACCTAGAATTATTGCTGTTATGACCTGTACCCAGTGTAAGGGTACAAGTGCATAATATCGCCAGCCTACGCCGCAGAATCAACGGTAGAACGCTGTACTAGGTCACTATCTAAACAACAACTCGCGTAAATATAATGTACTTGTCATAATCTCAACTCCAAACGGAAGACAAGTATAGATATCATGAAGCTCAATCACAGTCTAAGCACGATAAGATAACACAGAAGTCTATACCTAAAAGATTAACAACAATAAATATAAACTACCAAATAATAATATCTCAAACAAATCTCAAACAAGTCAATATCTCAAGTTATTACAATTCAAGCTCTAAACATGAAATCTAAACAAGTCTACTAACTAGTCTCCCGATCACTCCTGAGAGTCGGGGCCCAAAGTAGCTAACCCATCCTAGTCCATATTAAGTAGGGCAAGTGTCCTCGGGGCAAACATCTGTATATTTGGACAACGTATCCAGTCAGGATTGGAACGAGCACAACCCATCTAGAAATCCCCAGTAAATGCCAAAGACTATAAAACAGTTATAGACAGTTATATTGATAAAGCATGGAGGTTTTATACATGCGATGATAGAGCAACAGTTAAAGTACAAGAGAATTAATGTAACGAATCAAAAAAATCATGGCAATGAAGACTATAATAAAATTAGCTGAACTAGAGTATTGATTAAGTCCAGAACGTACAATATAAGTCAAGTGTGATCCAGTGTGAGTCTGGTACAAGATGAATCCAGTACAAGATCGATAAATCCAGGGTGAGCCCAGACAATACTCTAATAGTGCTTTAAAATACTAAGATCGATGTATAAACGGTTGTAGGTAATACGTCAATCACACACTGATCAGGTGAGGGATGGCTATCGTTTCTAGTATAATTCCAAGGGAGGTTGTTCCAGTATGGGAATGTTCACATGTCTTACTCAAATATTTCTCCGCCTATCAAGTACAAGTGAATCCATAACCCGACACGAAATAAGCACAAGTCTAGCCAGAACATGATGATGCCAATAGGTAATTCTAGTAATAGTTCCAGTAATAGAGGCCAGACATGTAAAAGGTGAGTGTCTCATACATAGATCCAATAAGATCAATCCGTGTTGACAGAGAATCAAATAGAACTAACTAGAACTTAATTACAGTAATCGACAGGAAGAACTATCAGAGAATGGACTCGCCTGTTACCCTGAAAAACTGATGATATCAGATGCTCGAACCGAAGTCACACACGTCCTAAATAGAGCAATACAGGTTACAATGTGTTTATTAAATAATAATATCTACACTGCAATCTACATGATTCTAGGTCAAAGTTAACTCTTGGTCAACTCTGGTCAACCATTCTAGTCAAACTAGGTCAAACCTAAGTCAACTAGACAATTAGTCTAGGTTTTAGTCAAACTTAAGTTAATAAGTCATTTTAAGTCCATTTGAGTCAATTCCAGGTCAAGTTTGACCCATAGTTGACTTTGGTCAACTAGCTAGTCAAAGTGTGCCTAATTAGGCCTATAGGTCAATTC
>JANAVB010002864.1:0-21491 GCA_029216955.1 Iris pallida
TAGTCCTAACATTTTGTAACGACTAGCTTCATGATCAGCTGAATATGTAATATTTGGGATACCTTATTATTGTATATTTAATGATCATACATCTTGCGACCTACTTACTTGCTTGTGATTGAGACATTAGGCTTGTTCATAACCATAAGAGATTGTTGGCTTGTAGTAAACCCTCATATATCTAGACAGCCGTGACCGTATATCGAGGTAGTTTCTATTTCTATATACGTAGCTGGCTATGTCTGCCCCCGCTCTCCAGTATTCTGGTTCTGGGGCGTGACATGGTTTAAGTGGTGGCCCATGCAGGTCTTGTAAATCAAGATACTTGAGGGTTTACCAGATAGATGTCTCAATCAGTACTCGTCCTTGATCTCTGTTCGTATCCTCTGAATTCCTGAATTCTTGCTCGGATCCTGTGCTTATATCATTGATCTATCCTGGTCCTTTCCTTATTGTTCCCTGTGTCGTTTTCTTCAGCGGTACTGTACATGGTCCTACCGATCAGCGAGGTGGATCACTTCCCGTGGATCAGCCGCAACCCGGAGATCAAGCCCAGCATTCCGGGGTAGCCTCCAGAGTTGTGCCTACTGGAGGAGAGTCACCAGTTCGGCCCGTCCAGCCCGCAGAGCCAGATGATGGTACCTTAGTAGGCCTCATCAAAACCTTGATAGCTTTCCAGGATCGTCGAAGCGACGCCCTACACCAGACAGTTCAAGATGCTTTGACCCGATGTGGACATCCAGGGAACCAGGCGGCAAACAGCTTAAAGCGATTGAACCCTCCTTTCTTCGACGGCAGCGAGAATACGATTGCCGCGGATGCATGGCTTCAGGATACCGAGGTGATTCTGGAAGCAGCTAGGACACCCGAGAATGAGAAATTGACGGTGGTACGCCTGCAGTTGTTGGACTTGGCTCGCAGTTGGTGGACGGCACAAGCCACGGGATTAGTGGCACCCATTGCTTGGACAGTGATTAGAGAGAGATTCCAGACGAAGTATTTCGATGCTGTGGCTCGAAACGATCTGCAGACCAGATTTACCAACTTAAAGCAAGGAGGCAGAACAGTCGACAGTTATGCATCGAAGTTTTCTAGACTCAGTAGGTTTGCCCTTACCTTGGTGGCGATCGAGTTTATAGGGCCCAGCGGTTCCAGCAGGGACTGCATTTGGAGATCTTGTTGGCGGTTGAGCAGTTCGAGCACCAGACGTTCGAAGCAGTCTTGAGAGCAGCTAGGAGGCATGAGTACACCTCCCAGAGGATCGTGGATAGGACCGGAGGTAGGAAGCGGTCCCACAGTCAGATGCACCAATCATCAGCTCCAGTCCCGGCAGCTAGAGGATTGACCATTGGAACTCCGAGGCGGGCGGCCTCAGTAACGTCGGTTCAGCATTCGACCCCGACGTATCCGCAGCAGCAGAAGCAGAAGCAGACTTCCGCGATGGGATGTTCTCATTGCGGGAAGCCAGGGCATGTGGTGGCAGACTGTCGCAGGGCGCAGGGATTGTGCCTAGCTTGTGGAGCAGCAGATCATAGGATAGGGGCTTGCCCGAATAGGGGTGGTTCATCAGCATCCAACCCTTCTAGCTCTTCGGTGAGAGGACCGGTCCTAGCACCAGTTCAGCAGCAGCAGTATCAGTCTTCGAGGCCCTTGCCGCCTCAGTCTCAGGCATTCTAGCAACATCACCCCCATTAGTATGTACAAGCCCAAGCTCAGATCCAGAATAGGCAGAGAGGTTTCCAGCAGAGGGGACCAGCAGCCGGAGGACAAGGTCAGGCCATGATGATGGCTATGGAAGAAGAAGTTGCACCAAGTGAGGTTGTAGCAGGTACTATTCTCGTCAACTCCTCTCCAGCGTCTGTATTTTTGATTCTGGTGCATCGCATTCATTTATGTCTGCACGATTCGCGACACGAATAGGATTGGAGCCCGAGTCATTATCAGTGAGGCTCAATATACTTAATGGTAATGGCCTTGTGGGAGTAGATCGAGTGTTTTCCTCGTGTCGGATCATAGTTAGCGGTAGGGAGTTCCCCGCTAGATTCATAGAGTTTCCTATGGCAGACTATGATGTAGTCCTAGGCATGGATTGGTTGAGGAACCAGTATGCTAGGATAGACTGCCAAATTGGCAGAGTTGTCTTTAGTATCCCTGGCGAGCCAGAGTTTTTGTTTTCCAGAGGCGCAGTGGAGCTATCTTCCCCAGCATTGCGGATGGCAGTAGCAGCAGTGCAGTTACCCCGGATAGTTGAAGAGTTTCCAGATGTCTTCCAGAGAAGCTTCCAGGGATGTCGCCGGAGCGGGAGATTGAGTTCACTATAGACTTGATTCCCGGGACAGCACCAGTATCAGAGCGAGTCTACAGGATGGCACCTTCAGAGTTGGAAATTTTATACAAGATGATTGAAGAACTCAGGACCAAGGGATTCATTCGTGCAAGTGGATCGCCTTGGGGAGCCCCGATGCTTCTTGTGAAAAAGAAGGATGGTACGTCCAGGCTATGTGTTGATTATCGTACCTTGAATTCGGTGACAATCAAGAACAGATACCCTCTTCCGAGGATAGATGACTTGTTTGATCAGCTTAGAGGGGCTTCAGTGTTCTCGAAGATCGACTTGCGGTCAGGATACCACCAGATCAGAGTCAGAGAGCAGGACATCCCGAAGACAGCATTCAGATCTAGGTATGGACATTGGGAGTTCCTTGTTATGCCCTTTGGAGCGAGCAATGCGCCGGCCGTATTCATGGACCTCATGAATTGTATTTTTATGCCTTACTTGGATCAATTTGTGATCGTGTTCCTAGATGACATCCTGGTTTACAGCAAGAGTGAAGCAGAGCATGAGCAGCATCTCAGAGTTGTCCTCTAGACGCTTAGGGAGCATCAGTTGTACGCCAAGTTCAGTAAATACGAGTTCTGGCTCGATCGCATAGCATACTTGGGTCACATCATTCCCGAGGAGGAGTGGAAGTGGATCCCCAGAAGATTGTAGCTATCGAGTCATGGCCGGTACCCAGCTCAGTGGCAGAGGTTCGCAGCTTCCTTGGATTGGCCGGCTACTACCGGCGGTTCGTTTCAGATTTTGCAAAGATTTCAGCGCCGATGACCCAGTGGACCCACAAGAATGTGCCGTTTGTTTGGACAGCAGAGTGTCAGGAATCATTTGAGAAGTTGAAGCGAGGTTTGATAACGGCTCCCATTCTCACCCTTCTAGATGGGACCGGTGGATTCACAGTTTATTGCGACGCTTCAGGCAGAGGATTGGGGTGTGTCTTGATGCAGCATGGGAAGGTAATATCTTATGCGTCACGTCAACTACGTGATCATGAGAAGAATTACCTGACCCACGACTTGGAATTGGCGGCGGTAGTGTTTGCTTTGAAGTTGTGGAGACACTACTTGTACGGAGATAGAGTGGAGATCTTTACTGATCATAAGAGCCTGAAGTATGTTTTCACCCAGAAGGACCTTAATATGCGGCAGAGAAGATGGCTCGAGCTACTGGTGGACTATGATATGGATTTGCAGTATCATCCCGGGAAGGCCAACGTTATAGCAGATGCATTGAGCAGGAGAGCCGAAGTTTATTTCCTGACGGCGCAACCAGAATTATTGGCAGATCTTCAGAAGATGGGAATTAAAGTGGTTCTTCCAACCAGCATGGCATTGATCGCCAGCCTACAGGTTCAGTCCAGCATAGTTGAAAGAATCCGGGTGGCGCAGTCAACAGATTCCAAGATCCAGCGACTCAGAGCAGAGTGTAAAGCAGGAAGAAGGCCAGAGTTATGTATCCATGAAGACGGTAGACTTCGGCACGGCACTCGTCTTTGTGTACCCAGTAGAGATATCAGACAGGAAGTCATGGCAGAAGCCCACAGTTCACAATATTCTATTCATCCGGGTGGTACGAAGATGTACCGTAATATTCGTCAGCATTTCTGGTGGAATGGCATGAAGAGGGAGATAGCCCGGTTTGTCTCTCGGTGTTTGGTTTGCCAACAGGTTAAAGCTGAACATCAGAGGCCCGCTGGACTTCTTCAACCCTTACCGATCCCAGAATGGAAATGGGAACATATAACCATGGATTTCGTGACCGAATTGCCCAGATCTCCGACCGACAGAGATTCTATTTGGGTAATTATGGACAGGCTTACCAAGGTGGCACACTTTCTCCCATTCAGAGCTGGACAGTCGATGGCGTAGTTAGCAGAGATGTATCTCAGGCAGATCGTCAGGCTTCACGGTGTGCCAGTCAGCATCACCTCGGACAGGGATTCAAGATTCACATCACACTTTTGGCACAGCTTGTAGAAGAGTTTGGGGACTCGCCTTCAATTCAGCTCAGCTTATCATCCGCAAACTGGATGGTCAATCAGAGCGCACAATCCAGACCCTTAAAGATATGTTGAGATCTTGTACCCTTGACTTCGGTGGTTCATGGGAGAATCATCTGCACCTGGTGGAATTCTCGTACAACAACAGTTATCAGGCCAGTATCCAGATGGCACCTTTCGAGGCTCTTTATGGCAGGAAGTGCAGATCCCCGCTAGCATGGGATGATGTCGGGGAGAGGCAGATGCTCGGACCCGAATTGATTTTCCAGACGGTTGAAGTGGTCAGGAAGGTCAGAGATCACCTCCGAGTTGCCCAGGACCGCCAGCGCCATTGGGCCGATGCTCATCGGCGTCCCTTAGAATTTGCTGTCGGCGACCATATATTCCTTAGGATCTCGCCTAACCGCGGCGTCATTCGCTTTGGCATGCGGGGAAAGCTCAGTCCTAGGTATATAGGGCCGTTCGATATTCTAGAGCGAGTAGGAGATATATCCTATCGTCTCGCTCTTCCGCCGTCGCTAAGTGAGGTGCATGATGTATTCCATGTGTCCCAATTACGATGGTATATTCCGGACCCGAGCCACATCCTAGACCATTCGGAATTGGTTGTTGGTACCAACCTTTCGTATGAGGAGAGACCCGTGTCTATATTGGACCAGAGGGAGAAGATACTCAAGAACAAGACTATTAAATTAGTCCGTGTTGCTTGGGGTCATCACTCTCTAGGTGAGTCAACATGGGAGCGTGAAGACGACATCCGATCGCGATATCCCTACCTGTTTGACTCGTGAGGTATAATGTCTTTCTTATGCCTTACGTTTTCCCTTCCTTGCTTGTATTGTATGATTGTATGATTGAACTGCTTAGTGTAACTTGCCTGTGCTTAATGTAGCTTGTCGTGACAATCTCTAGCTCCTTGATTAAATTCCGAGGACGAAATTCTTTTAAGGTGGGTAGAGTTGTCACCCTCATTTCTCGTATTTCTCGTATTTCGTATTTATACTCGTATCTGGATTTTGGCATATATTTTTATTTTTCTCAACTTATGGAAATTCGGTATTTCTCGTATTTTGGGTTTTGACATGGCTCGGTTTTAATTGGATTGGGTTGGTTTGGTTTGGTTTATTGTATGTTGGAACACCTTAGCCTATGCTCCACCCTCAACACACCACATCCTACCCTCATTAAAACTCCACCAACTTTTTCTCTCTCCTCATAAACCTCCATTAAATTCTTCTTCTCCTTCCTCTACACAACACCAACCCATAGGCAAGTGCACCTTGCCACCACATGAGAACCCTATTTTATTTGTCCATTTGTTAGATTAGGACACGGTGATCAACATTAGAACTTGGTATTTTGTGATTTGGAGTCTCCATTGTTCTAGATCTAAGCTTTCTCTATTTTCGGTTTTACATGGTTTTGATCTATTTAAGTTAGATTTTTATGGGTTTTGATGTTTTCATGTGGAAGAGAATTCCATTTCACCCTTGCTGGAACTTTGAAAATCCGGATTTGGAGTTCGGATGGCCAAGTTGTGATGATCTGAAATTCTGGGAACCATTGGAGCCTCTTCTCAGCCATGGAGAAGAAGCCCCTGCGTGCGTGTTTTTACGCATACGCAGCTCTCCTGCGTGCGTGCTTTTGCGCGTACGCAGCTCTCCTGCGTGCGTACTTTTGTGCGTACGCAGCCCCCCTGCATGCGTGCTTTTGCGCGTACGCAGCTCTTATACGTGCGTGCTTTTGTGCGTACGCAGCTCCCCTGTGTGCGTGTTTTTACGCGTACGCAGCTCCCCTGCGTGCGTACTTTTGTGCGTATGCAGCTCCCCTGCATGCGTGCTTTTGTGCGTACACAGCTCTCCTGCGTACGTGTTTTTACGCGTACGCAGCTCCCCTGCGTGCATGCTTTTGTGCATACGCAGCTCCCCTGCGTGCGTGCCTTTTTCGTACGCAGCTCTCCTCCGTGCGTGCTTTTGTGCGTACGCAGCTCCCCGATGTGCGTGCCTTTTGCGTACACAGCTCTCCTGCGTGCGTGCTTTTGAGCGTACGCAGCTCCCCTGCGTGCGTGCCTTTGTGCGTACGCAGCTCCCCTGCGTGCGTGCCCTGGTGCGTACGCTGCTCTCCTGCGTACGTACCCTTGTGCGTACGCTGCTCCCCTGCGTGCGTGCTCTTGCGCGTATGCTGCACCCTGACCCCTTGCTTAATCCATTGGCTCTTGGAGTATTGGTTTTATTTCTCGACTTGGTTTCTCTGTTGTGGATTTGGTTTTCCTGAGATCTGTTCAACACAACACTACTATCTTGACCCGACACGGCCTAACACGGTTTTCAAGTAATTGTTTATGACTAGTGCAGTTCTCAGGATTTTCTGTGGATTATGATCCTGACATTCTCTGATCTCCTTGCTAGTGACCCAGTGGGGTGCACTCCTAACTTGTAACTTGTAATTAATCCTTGTGACTTGATAACTTGATAGTGGCACGTGGCGACGCACTCCTGACTTGTAGCACGACTTGATAACTTAATGCTATTGCGACGGCTAACTTAACTTGACGTGCCTTGACACCGTGGGTAGTTCTTTCTTGCTTGCTTGTTAAATCCACTTGTCCTGTTTTGCATCATGTCTAGGATGGGACTCCTGAGTACCACGGCCAGGGGTACCTACTAAAATAGATTAAGATTAATAACTAGAATAACACAGTAGTCATGAAGAGATGACACAGCTACAGGCAATCCCGTTACCTGGGCGCTCTTGGGATCTGTAGCCTGCCGTCGAGTAGGGCACATTTCCAGCACACTGTCATGTGTTGCACCTTCTAAGTCACCTAAGGGTACATGCATTTCCTGGACGATGTACCCACCAGAATTCAACCCCTAATTTTCGACCTGGGTAACCTGGATGGTCTGCAGGGCTTGTGGCTGTGGAATAATCTCACTGCATCTTGTTAGTAATTAGGCCTGTGATAACCCTAGTTAGTTAAAGTAGTAAGCCGTAGTATCTGTTTGGCCGTGATTGATTGAATGAGGTATAACCAGTCTAGCCATGTCTTGATCCAGTACAAGATTGCTTCCTGTCTTGATTTCTTACATTATTATCTTGTCGATAAATGGTGGGAAACCAAGTTCTGTTCAGATGAAGGGTTACAACCCCGGTCCTTGTTTGGTTTACGGGTTGTAACCTGGCTATCGAAAGAGTTTCCATGGTTATCTCGTCGTATATCATCCTGACATGTTTTTGTAAATTCTAGTTTTAAATATTAATGTTCTTGTGCTAATTGCTGGCTTTTGTTCTTATTTGTGGCCCCCTTGTGGCACTTGCTCTTTCTGGGGTTGACCCAGCTGGTTTTGTGTGGCCAGATTTCGGAGCAGCTCCCGAGGATCTACCAAGCTTTCAGACTAATGGGGACAACTAGACGAAACCCGGGCCAAGAGTGGGTTTTCCTTTTTGTCTTGCCCACTTTATTGTAAAACTATTCTTTTGAGGCGTTTAGCCGACGAGCACCTGTTAGCTCGATGCACTTTTACTTACTGTCTGCCTACGGGCTGTAAACATGATTAACAAATCCTAGGGTTGATCATGTACGACTAAACTCTTGCTAGTCCTAACATTTTGTAACGACTAGCTTCATGATCAGCTGAATATGTAATATTTGGGATACCTTATTATTGTATATTTAATGATCATACATCTTGCGACCTTACTTACTTGCTTGTGATTGAGACATTAGGCTTGTTCATAACCATAAGAGATTGTTGGCTTGTAGTAAACCCTCATATATCTAGACAGCCGTGACCGTATATCGAGGTAGTTTCTATTTCTATATACGTAGCTGGCTATGTCTGCCCCCGCTCTCCAGTATTCTGGTTCTGGGGCGTGACATGGTTTAAGTGGTGGCCCATGCAGGTCTTGTAAATCAAGATACTTGAGGGTTTACCAGATAGATGTCTCAATCAGTACTCGTCCTTGATCTCTGTTCGTATCCTCTGAATTCCTGAATTCTTGCTCGGATCCTGTGCTTATATCATTGATCTATCCTGGTCCTTTCCTTATTGTTCCCTGTGTCGTTTTCTTCAGCGGTACTGTACATGGTCCTACCGATCAGCGAGGTGGATCACTTCCCGTGGATCAGCCGCAACCCGGAGATCAAGCCCAGCATTCCGGGGTAGCCTCCAGAGTTGTGCCTACTGGAGGAGAGTCACCAGTTCGGCCCGTCCAGCCCGCAGAGCCAGATGATGGTACCTTAGTAGGCCTCATCAAAACCTTGATAGCTTTCCAGGATCGTCGAAGCGACGCCCTACACCAGACAGTTCAAGATGCTTTGACCCGATGTGGACATCCAGGGAACCAGGCGGCAAACAGCTTAAAGCGATTGAACCCTCCTTTCTTCGACGGCAGCGAGAATACGATTGCCGCGGATGCATGGCTTCAGGATACCGAGGTGATTCTGGAAGCAGCTAGGACACCCGAGAATGAGAAATTGACGGTGGTACGCCTGCAGTTGTTGGACTTGGCTCGCAGTTGGTGGACGGCACAAGCCACGGGATTAGTGGCACCCATTGCTTGGACAGTGATTAGAGAGAGATTCCAGACGAAGTATTTCGATGCTGTGGCTCGAAACGATCTGCAGACCAGATTTACCAACTTAAAGCAAGGAGGCAGAACAGTCGACAGTTATGCATCGAAGTTTTCTAGACTCAGTAGGTTTGCCCTTACCTTGGTGGCGATCGAGTTTTATAGGGCCCAGCGGTTCCAGCAGGGACTGCATTTGGAGATCTTGTTGGCGGTTGAGCAGTTCGAGCACCAGACGTTCGAAGCAGTCTTGAGAGCAGCTAGGAGGCATGAGTACACCTCCCAGAGGATCGTGGATAGGACCGGAGGTAGGAAGCGGTCCCACAGTCAGATGCACCAATCATCAGCTCCAGTCCCGGCAGCTAGAGGATTGACCATTGGAACTCCGAGGCGGGCGGCCTCAGTAACGTCGGTTCAGCATTCGACCCCGACGTATCCGCAGCAGCAGAAGCAGAAGCAGACTTCCGCGATGGGATGTTCTCATTGCGGGAAGCCAGGGCATGTGGTGGCAGACTGTCGCAGGGCGCAGGGATTGTGCCTAGCTTGTGGAGCAGCAGATCATAGGATAGGGGCTTGCCCGAATAGGGGTGGTTCATCAGCATCCAACCCTTCTAGCTCTTCGGTGAGAGGACCGGTCCTAGCACCAGTTCAGCAGCAGCAGTATCAGTCTTCGAGGCCCTTGCCGCCTCAGTCTCAGGCATTCTAGCAACATCACCCCCATTAGTATGTACAAGCCCAAGCTCAGATCCAGAATAGGCAGAGAGGTTTCCAGCAGAGGGGACCAGCAGCCGGAGGACAAGGTCAGGCCATGATGATGGCTATGGAAGAAGAAGTTGCACCAAGTGAGGTTGTAGCAGGTACTATTCTCGTCAACTCCTCTCCAGCGTCTGTATTATTTGATTCTGGTGCATCGCATTCATTTATGTCTGCACGATTCGCGACACGAATAGGATTGGAGCCCGAGTCATTATCAGTGAGGCTCAATATACTTAATGGTAATGGCCTTGTGGGAGTAGATCGAGTGTTTTCCTCGTGTCGGATCATAGTTAGCGGTAGGGAGTTCCCCGCTAGATTCATAGAGTTTCCTATGGCAGACTATGATGTAGTCCTAGGCATGGATTGGTTGAGGAACCAGTATGCTAGGATAGACTGCCAAATTGGCAGAGTTGTCTTTAGTATCCCCGGCGAGCCAGAGTTTTTGTTTTCCAGAGGCGCAGTGGAGCTATCTTTCCCAGCATTGCGAATGGCAGTAGCAGCAGTGCAGTTACCCCGGATAGTTGAAGAGTTTCCAGATGTCTTTCCAGAGAAGCTTCCAGGGATGTCGCCGGAGCGGGAGATTGAGTTCACTATAGACTTGATTCCCGGGACAGCACCAGTATCAGAGCGAGTCTACAGGATGGCACCTTCAGAGTTGGAAATTTTATACAAGATGATTGAAGAACTCAGGACCAAGGGATTCATTCGTGCAAGTGGATCGCCTTGGGGAGCCCCGATGCTTCTTGTGAAAAAGAAGGATGGTACGTCCAGGCTATGTGTTGATTATCGTACCTTGAATTCGGTGACAATCAAGAACAGATACCCTCTTCCGAGGATAGATGACTTGTTTGATCAGCTTAGAGGGGCTTCAGTGTTCTCGAAGATCGACTTGCGGTCAGGATACCACCAGATCAGAGTCAGAGAGCAGGACATCCCGAAGACAGCATTCAGATCTAGGTATGGACATTGGGAGTTCCTTGTTATGCCCTTTGGAGCGAGCAATGCGCCGGCCGTATTCATGGACCTCATGAATTGTATTTTTATGCCTTACTTGGATCAATTTGTGATCGTGTTCCTAGATGACATCCTGGTTTACAGCAAGAGTGAAGCAGAGCATGAGCAGCATCTCAGAGTTGTCCTCTAGACGCTTAGGGAGCATCAGTTGTACGCCAAGTTCAGTAAATACGAGTTCTGGCTCGATCGCATAGCATACTTGGGTCACATCATTCCCCGAGGAGGAGTGGAAGTGGATCCCCAGAAGATTGTAGCTATCGAGTCATGGCCGGTACCCAGCTCAGTGGCAGAGGTTCGCAGCTTCCTTGGATTGGCCGGCTACTACCGGCGGTTCGTTTCAGATTTTGCAAAGATTTCAGCGCCGATGACCCAGTGGACCCACAAGAATGTGCCGTTTGTTTGGACAGCAGAGTGTCAGGAATCATTTGAGAAGTTGAAGCGAGGTTTGATAACGGCTCCCATTCTCACCCTTCTAGATGGGACCGGTGGATTCACAGTTTATTGCGACACTTCAGGCAGAGGATTGGGGTGTGTCTTGATGCAGCATGGGAAGGTAATATCTTATGCGTCACGTCAACTACGTGATCATGAGAAGAATTACCTGACCCACGACTTGGAATTGGCGGCGGTAGTGTTTGCTTTGAAGTTGTGGAGACACTACTTGTACGGAGATAGAGTGGAGATCTTTACTGATCATAAGAGCCTGAAGTATGTTTTCACCCAGAAGGACCTTAATATGCGGCAGAGAAGATGGCTCGAGCTATTGGTGGACTATGATATGGATTTGCAGTATCATCCCGGGAAGGCCAACGTTATAGCAGATGCATTGAGCAGGAGAGCCGAAGTTTATTTCCTGACGGCGCAACCAGAATTATTGGCAGATCTTCAGAAGATGGGAATTAAAGTGGTTCTTCCAACCAGCATGGCATTGATCGCCAGCCTACAGGTTCAGTCCAGCATAGTTGAAAGAATCCGGGTGGCGCAGTCAACAGATTCCAAGATCCAGCGACTCAGAGCAGAGTGTAAAGCAGGAAGAAGGCCAGAGTTATGTATCCATGAAGACGGTAGACTTCGGCACGGCACTCGTCTTTGTGTACCCAGTAGAGATATCAGACAGGAAGTCATGGCAGAAGCCCACAGTTCACAATATTCTATTCATCCGGGTGGTACGAAGATGTACCGTAATATTCGTCAGCATTTCTGGTGGAATGGCATGAAGAGGGAGATAGCCCGGTTTGTCTCTCGGTGTTTGGTTTGCCAACAGGTTAAAGCTGAACATCAGAGGCCCGCTGGACTTCTTCAACCCTTACCGATCCCAGAATGGAAATGGGAACATATAACCATGGATTTCGTGACCGAATTGCCCAGATCTCCGACCGACAGAGATTCTATTTGGGTAATTATGGACAGGCTTACCAAGGTGGCACACTTTCTCCCATTCAGAGCTGGACAGTCGATGGCGTAGTTAGCAGAGATGTATCTCAGGCAGATCGTCAGGCTTCACGGTGTGCCAGTCAGCATCACCTCGGACAGGGATTCAAGATTCACATCACACTTTTGGCACAGCTTGCAGAAGAGTTTGGGGACTCGCCTTCAATTCAGCTCAGCTTATCATCCGCAAACGGATGGTCAATCAGAGCGCACAATCCAGACCCTTAAAGATATGTTGAGATCTTGTACCCTTGACTTCGGTGGTTCATGGGAGAATCATCTGCACCTGGTGGAATTCTCGTACAACAACAGTTATCAGGCCAGTATCCAGATGGCACCTTTCGAGGCTCTTTATGGCAGGAAGTGCAGATCCCCGCTAGCATGGGATGATGTCGGGGAGAGGCAGATGCTCGGACCCGAATTGATTTTCCAGACGGTTGAAGTGGTCAGGAAGGTCAGAGATCACCTCCGAGTTGCCCAGGACCGCCAGCGCCATTGGGCCGATGCTCATCGACGTCCCTTAGAATTTGCTGTCGGCGACCATGTATTCCTTAGGATCTCGCCTAACCGCGGCGTCATTCGCTTTGGCATGCGGGGAAAGCTCAGTCCTAGGTATATAGGGCCGTTCGATATTCTAGAGCGAGTAGGAGATATATCCTATCGTCTCGCTCTTCCGCCGTCGCTAAGTGAGGTGCATGATGTATTCCATGTGTCCCAATTACGATGGTATATTCCGGACCCGAGCCACATCCTAGACCATTCGGAATTGGTTGTTGGTACCAACCTTTCGTATGAGGAGAGACCCGTGTCTATATTGGACCAGAGGGAGAAGATACTCAAGAACAAGACTATTAAATTAGTCCGTGTTGCTTGGGGTCATCACTCTCTAGGTGAGTCAACATGGGAGCGTGAAGACGACATCCGATCGCGATATCCCTACCTGTTTGACTCGTGAGGTATAATGTCTTTCTTATGCCTTACGTTTTCCCTTCCTTGCTTGCATTGTATGATTGTATGATTGAACTGCTTAGTGTAACTTGCCTGTGCTTAATGTAGCTTGTCGTGACAATCTCTAGCTCCTTGATTAAATTCCGAGGACGAAATTCTTTTAAGGTGGGTAGAGTTGTCACCCTCATTTCCCGTATTTCTCGTATTTCGTATTTATACTCGTATCTGGATTTTGGCATATATTTTTATTTTTCTCAACTTATGAAAATTCGGTATTTCTCGTATTTTGGGTTTTGACATGGCTCGGTTTTAATTGGATTGGGTTGGTTTGGTTTGGTTTATTGTATGTTGGAACACCTTAGCCTATGCTCCACCCTCAACACACCACATCCTACCCTCATTAAAACTCCACCAACTTTTTCTCTCTCCTCATAAACCTCCATTAAATTCTTCTTCTCCTTCCTCTACACAACACCAACCCATAGGCAAGTGCACCTTGCCACCACATGAGAACCCTATTTTATTTGTCCATTTGTTAGATTAGGACACGGTGATCAACATTAGAACTTGGTATTTTGTGATTTGGAGTCTCCATTGTTCTAGATCTAAGCTTTCTCTATTTTCGGTTTTATATGGTTTTGATCTATTTAAGTTAGATTTTTATGGGTTTTGATGTTTTCATGTGGAAGAGAATTCCATTTCACCCTTGCTGGAACTTTGAAAATCCGGATTTGGAGTTCGGATGGCCAAGTTGTGATGATCTGAAATTCTGGGAACCATTGGAGCCTCTTCTCAGCCATGGAGAAGAAGCCCCTGCGTGCGTGTTTTTACGCATACGCAGCTCTCCTGCGTGCGTGCTTTTGCGCGTACGCAGCTCTCCTGCGTGCGTACTTTTGTGCGTACGCAGCCCCCCTGCATGCGTGCTTTTGCGCGTACGCAGCTCTTATACGTGCGTGCTTTTGTGCGTACGCAGCTCCCCTGTGTGCGTGTTTTTACGCGTACGCAGCTCCCCTGCGTGCGTGCTTTTGTGCGTATGCAGCTCCCCTGCATGCGTGCTTTTGTGCGTACACAGCTCTCCTGCGTACGTGTTTTTACGCGTACGCAGCTCCCCTGCGTGCATGCTTTTGTGCATACGCAGCTCCCCTGCGTGCGTGCCTTTTTCGTACGCAGCTCTCCTCCGTGCGTGCTTTTGTGCGTACGCAGCTCCCCGATGTGCGTGCCTTTTGCGTACGCAGCTCTTCTGCGTGCGTGCTTTTGAGCGTACGCAGCTCCCCTGCGTGCGTGCCTTTGTGCGTACGCAGCTCCCCTGCGTGCGTGCCCTGGTGCGTACGCTGCTCCCCTGCGTGCGTACCCTTGTGCGTACGCTGCTCCCCTGCGTGCGTGCTCTTGTACGTACGCTGCACCCTGACCCCTTGCTTAACCCATTGGCTCTTGGAGTACTGGTTTTATTTCTCGACTTGGTTTCTCTTTTGTGGATTTGGTTTTCCTGAGATCTGTTCAACACAGCATTACTATCTTGACCCGACACGGCCTAACACGGTTTTTAAGTAATTGTTTATGACTAGTGCAGTTCTCGGGATTTTCTGTGGATTATGATCGTGACATTCTCTGATCTCCTTTCTAGTGACCCAGTGGGGTGCACTCCTAACTTGTAACTTGTAATTAATCCTTGTGACTTGATAACTTGATAGTGGCCCGTGGCGGCACACTCCTGACTTGTAGCATGACTTGATAACTTAATGTTGTTGCGACGGCTAACTTAACTTGACCTGCCTTGACACCGTGGGTAGTTCTTTCTTGCTTGCTTGTTAAATCCACTTGTCCTGTCTTGCATCATGTCTAGGATGGGATTTTTGAGTACCACGGCCAAGGGTACCTACTAAAATGGATTAAGGTTAATAACTAGAATAACATAGTAGTCATGAAGAGATGACACAGCTACAGGCAATCCCGTTACCTGGGCGCTCTTGGGATCTGTAGCCTGCCGTCGAGTAGGGCACATTTCCAGCACACTGTCATGTGTTGCACCTTCTAAGTCACCTAAGGGTACATGCGTTTCCTGGACGATGTACCCACCAGAATTCAACCCCTAATTTTCGACCTGGGTAACCTGGATGGTCTGCAGGGCTTGTGGCTGTGGAATAATCTCACTGCATCTTGTTAGTAATTAGGCCTGTGATAACCCTAGTTAGCTAAAGTAGTAAGCCATAGTATCTGCTTGGCCGTGATTGATTGAATGAGGTATAACCAGTCTAGCCATGTCTTGATCCAGTATAAGATTGCTTCCTGTCTTGATTTCTTACATTATTATCTTGCCGATAAATGGTGGAAACCAAGTTCTGTTCAGATGAAGGGTTACAACCCCGGTCCTTGTTTGGTTTACGGGTTGTAACCTGGCTATCGGAATAGTTTCCATGGTTATCTCGCCGTATATCATCCTGACATGTTTTCGTAAATTCTAGTTTTAAATATTAATGTTCTTGTGCTAATTGCTGGCTTTTGTTCTTATTTGTGGCCCCCTGGTGGCACTTGCTCTTTCTGGGGTTGACCCAGCTGGTTTTGTGTGGCCAGATTTCGGAGCAGCTCCCGAGGATCTACCAAGCTTCCAGCCCAATGGTGACAACTAGACGAAACCCGGGCCAAGAGTGGGTTTTCCTTTTTGTCTTGCCCACTTCATTGTAAAACTATTCTTTTGAGGCATTTAGCCGACGAGCACCTGTTAGCTCGATGCACTTTTACTTACTGTCTGCCTACGGGCTGTAAACATGATTAACAAATCCTAGGGTTGATCATGTACGACTAAACTCTTGCTAGTCCTAATATTTTGTAACGACTAGCTTCATGATCAGCTGAATATGTAATATTTGGGACGCCTTTTTATTTTATATTTATTGATCATACATCTTGCGACCTTACTTACTTGCTTGTGATTGAGACATTAGGCTTGTTCATGACCATAAGAGACTGTTGGCTTGTAGTAAACCCTCATATATCTAGACAGCCGTGACCGTATATCGAGTTGGTTTCTATTTCTATATAGGTAGCTGGCTATGTCTGCCCCCGCTCTCCAGTATTCTGGTTCTGGGGCGTGACAGTCCATATAAGGGTTGCCTGCATCTAAAATTTTTGCTTCCTGGAAACATCGTACGTGTTAGCGCCTACTTCCCATAACTGATTCAACTCATCTATCGAAGGCTGTAAGTACACATCAATGTTCCTCTTGGGATTGTTCGGACCAGAAATTATAACGGTTAGAAACATGTACTGAGTCTTCATGCATATCTAAGGCGGTAGGTTAAACGGAGTGACAATCACAGGCCAGCACGAATACTGGGATCCCGAAAGACCAAAAGGAGTAAAATCGTCAGAAGATAGCCCCAACCTGACATTACGCAGATCTGAAGCAAAATTAGGATACACTCGATCAAAGTGCTTCAATGCTTCTCCAACGGATGGGTGATCCAATACTCCTTCAATTCGTTCTCGCATGTGCCAACTCATATTTTTGCCGTCTCTTTCACCATAAATAATCTTTGTAACCGCGGCATTAAAAGCAAGTAGTACATTAAATCGGTCGTTCTTCTTGTACCGGTAGACCTTCCTGTACTAGTTGTCTTATAGCGATCAGCTCCACAAAATCTGCACACATCTGCGTCCTTGTCGTCTTTGTAGTACAGCATGCACCCATTACGACAAGAATCGATTTTCTCTCGTATCCCTCTAGAGCGATCTCACCATCCTCTTAGACCGATAGAAGTCTTTAGGTAACTTAGCACCCGCCGGCAAGATCGCTATAATCAATTCCAACACTCGGTTGTAGCATTCTTGCGATATGTTAAAATCTGACTTAATGCTCAACAGTCTTGTAACCACCTCCAACGGTAAATGATCCTCACAACTAGGATACAATGGAGTCCTTGCATTCTCCAGCAACTCTATGAACTTTGCAGCATCGACATTCGGTGCCTTCTCAGCTGCATCATAAATGAAACTAGGCCCCGCAGCATCGAAAACCATGTTCACGCACCCGTCGTCGTATGATTATCTGAAACAAAATTAGGTCCCGTATGCATATACGGCTCAACATAACGCTCCGGCTCTGATGCTAAAGACACAAGTTCTTCGTGTGTGGTCCACTGATAGTAATTAGGCGTGAAATCCTTCGAGTCCAAATGATATGTCACTTCTACTCTGGATAATATTTCACGTTATGACATTTCACACACGGACACTTAATTTTGGTGCCGTCCATGTACTGAGGGAACGCCTTAGCAAACTACAAAAATTGCTCTACTTCCGCTATGTACTCATCCCGTACACACATATCATCAGGACCGATTGTACATCCATGAACGATTACGCAAGTAGTAATTCATATCCATTTGAAAATAATTTTGCAAGGATGGACACACATGTTCAGCGCAGTAACTAGTCAAACTGGATGAAATTGAGTTGACTAAGTCAATATCTTGGACTCCTTGGTCAAACTAGCCCAAAGTCAACTCTTGGTCAACTCTGGTCAACTCTAGTAGTCAAACTAGGTCAACTATGGTCAAACTAGTCAATGCCACCATTCTAGGCCCTAACTAGTCCATACTAGCTAGTACACACCATTCAAGGCTATACAAGCCTAACCTATAATTCAAGTACCAATAATGACTAAAGTTAACTCAAGCTATCTCATACACACAAGTAATATCTATATAGATATATACATAGAATATATATATATATATATATAGGCATGCATATACTATATGTATATTACAAGACAAGGGCAACTTTCATGCATTCATATATTTAGACACTCTAACATAGGCTATATGCCTATATCACATATGAGTTACATGATATATTTATGTATATATGTTTACAAGACCATCTATCAAACTTAATATAGAGAGAGAAGTAGAGAGTGGGTGGTGTGTGTACATGCACATGTGAATGGGGGGTGAGTGTGTTGACTATTACATGTGACAGTCACATGTATGTGTATATGGGTAACATGCTTGTATTAGGCTATATGTGTGTGTATACCTAGGCAAGAGTGAGTGAGTGAGTGAGTGAGTGAGTGAGTGAGTGAGTGAGCGAGTGAGTGAGTGATATAAACTATGGATCAGTCCAATCTGGACAGTAAGGGGATTTACTGTGTTCAGTCAAATAGGAAAGGAAAGGAAAGGAAAAAAAGGAAAGGAAAGGAAATCAGTTCATTTCACACAACATTACATACTCCTATAACATATTTCAGACCCATTCACCCCAAACCCAAATCGAGAACCCAAACTCTAACCAAATCACCCCAAACTTGAAACTTAGTCAACACACATATAGATACACTATACTAGGGTTTTAAACATGTAAATTAAAGCATTAAACTAGGTTAAAATGGTTGTCAAAATTGGGTTTTCAAAACTGGAAAATACAGTAAATTAACAAGGTATCAGTCAACATAGGGTATTTAGATTGATATATAAAAACATGTTAAAATAGAAATTAAATGGTTGGTAAAGGATCTAGGCTATGTGTACGTGTCCAACATAGTGTCTCGTGTCCACCACAACATGACATAGTGTGTCCAAGTGTGTGTGTGTGTGTGTGTGTGTGTGTGTCTGTCTGTGTATGTGTCCGTGTGTGGTGTCTGTGTGTGTGTGTCCGTGTGTGTGTCCGTAGGAGAGGAGGAGGAGTAGTTAGGTTAGGGTTTACCTGAGGAAGACGTGGAGGAGCTCGAGGAGGAGGAGCTCGACGGGGGGGAGTAGGGATCGCCCGGGGGGAGGGAGTCGTCGAAGGAGCTCGAGGAGGGAGAGAAAATTCGAGTCGGGGGAAAAAAATTTCGAGTGGGGGAAAAAAAACACAGCGTGCCCTAAGTAAAATAGTTAGCAACGTATGGAGGAGACGTCGCTAACCGTCGCCAATTTTTAATATATGGCGACATATTTAATAATATGTCGCTAAGCGTCGCTAGTTTCGTCGTATAGTGACGAATTTCTAGGACGTCGCTAATATGCAAAAAATTGGCAACATTTTTTGTTGGCGTCGCTAATTTCGTCGCTAATATGTCATATTTTGGTAGTCATTTAAAACTATTTAAAAACCACGACTTGTGATTTTGATGATTGACTAGTGTAACCCGAGAGTTTGGCTAAGCCTAGAGACTAACCATGACCAAGGGAGCCTAGTCATGTGATTAGGATGACTAATTACAACTTTTTAGCCTGGGGTATTTTGGTCATTTTGACAATTTTGTGAAATTGTGATTTATATTAATAAAATATGTGCTAGCTAATTATTTTAGACTTGACCTAGAAGTTTAGCCTAATCTAGGTTAGCCTTGAGTTTAGAATCTTGATTAGGGTAACCTAGCAAATGACAAGATTATTAATATCAAGATATTTATAAGTAGGATATTTTCTTCTTAGGATATTTGTGAAAAGAAAGCTTTGGACCAATAGGAAGGCTTAAAATTGGGTGGAATGATCTTAACCACTCATCTATACCTAAACAAACCCTAATTTCCTTAGATAACCAGCCATCAAGTGCCCCCCTTCCTATAAAGCATCCTTAAGAAGGCACTTGCCTCTTTTTACAATTTCTTAAAACCCTACTTTATTCTTCCCTAATCTTCTCCCATAATATCCAAATTGAGCCCAAATTGAGTCAAATTGCATCATCAACCCCAACATTAGAGGAGACTTGTGGAGGCTTGCTAGCAAGGCTGGAGGACGTTTGAACCATAGCAAATCAAGGAAGACTTCCAGTCGAGGCTCTTTTCATTGAGGTTTCACCCTCAATAGGGAAAACCCTACAAACACCTATAAATTCCCAATTTCTTTCCATAGATGCATCCATTTAGGGTTCCCCTAGGTGTAGCCCAAGTTTGGTAGGATCTCGTGTCAATTTCGTGTCCATATCGGACACGTATCAGTATTTTAAATAAGGTATTCGATAAAATATTTGTGAGAAGTAAATTATATTAATTTCAGATTCTAATTGAATGGAAAAATAATTTATTATAAGTATATCACAAATCATTTTGACTGAGTCAAACTTTGGAAGTTTTTTGTGTCCCAAATGGACACGCACACACGCGCACAGGTCCCGTACCCATGCCCTGCTACCCGACACCAAATTCTCCCTCTATACGACACTTGGACACACCAAATTTGGTGTGCTCATTGGGGCCATGACTGTCAGGCCACCCACAAAATTTCAGGAGATATGGTGGAGTATCGAGGGTGTTCTCGAGCCTGCACTGAATCTACACTGTCGCACACGCACTGTACACGCGGGAAATTTTCTCACTGATACGCACGTATAACTCTTGACACGACTCACTTGGACACGATGCAGACATGTGTACATGTAGCCCTACTCTGGGCGAACCCAGGACACGTTTACGAGGTGTCGTGTCGTGAGTCGTGTCCTAGACCGACTCGTACACGTGCACGAGGCTGTGCGTGCACATTTTAGTGTCTGTGTGTGAATTGAGTTTTTGGAGACGTCGTGTCCACTCTTGTAGACACGAGATGACTTGTATGACACGTATACGTCTGCATAAATCTTTACCAACCATTAATTTGGTTTTTCTTGTTGATTCTTGTCACGACCCGCACCCGGATATACGGGTACGAATACGTAGACGATGCCCAGCCTACGCCGCAGTATCGGCGGTAGAACGCTGTCTAGTACCCAATAAATATACACCACGTCTAGAAGGCCTATAACTATAAATATACTCTAGTCACATCACAACAACTAGGGAAGATAAGACAAGAAAGATAACTAAAGCACAAGAACAACTAGAAACTACTAGAAGGAATCATAAGACAGGAAAATAAAGAAGGAACAACAAGACTAACTAAGGATAACTCCCAGACAACTCACATAGAATAATAGTGAGATCCACCTCTGCTAGCAACATCATGATGTCCAAAAATGGTATAACAACTCCTAAAATATTATCAACGGTATCCTGTCAGGAAAATGAGCAAGTACAAGCACTAACAGCAGTTCCATGTGAATTGACAAATTCTATAAGAGACAGTATAATGAACTACAAGACAAAGATATATGAAGACTTGGGAACCGTTCGGCAGCTGAGTTACAACCCTTAAACCAAACAAGGACCGGGGTTGTAACTCTTCTCCCGAACAGAGCTTAGTCTCCAATCAAGGTACAATATAATGGCATGTAGAACATGTGAGAAATCTGAATATCATAGCATGGTGAGAAAGTACTGAATGTAGAACAGAACATGATATATGATAAGATAAAGTAAATATAAAATGTGCCTCGAATATTATAGCATAATGTGATCGGTATGGGTCAAGATCAGGCTTCCAGCCGACCGGCTACAAGTGCGTGGACTCGGCCCGGCCGGGATGGTAAGCTATGGAGCGAGAAGTAACACAGGTCAGGCTATACCCATCGTGAGGTGAGAGT
>JANAVB010002865.1:0-23091 GCA_029216955.1 Iris pallida
GCATGATGGTCTGATCAACCGAGTGCACTTTGGTTTGCTTTTATCTATCGTTCTACGTGGATAGAATATAATTAAACTTGGCCTTTAGAATCCCATCCACGACTGCCTTGACAATTCCTTTGAAATTCTTTTCGGTCGTCTTTGAGCCACGATAATATCGTCTTTTGAACTCCTTATTTCTTTCGCCTTCACCTATTTTAGAAGAACGAAGGCGTTATACTAGAACTTCTTCTAGCCTTCCAATCGATTAGGACCATTACCACTCAAAGTTGCTATCTCTTCATCCTAAACTCCTCGTCCTCTTTCCCGGCCCTATGATTACTACCATGACCCTCAAATCGCTTAATTAAAAGGTAAACCTAATTTGTCCTCTTAAATCGTGCCCTCAACCAACTTTCAAAATACTTTTAGGCCTCTCATTTATTCTCTTGATACCATATTACTCCTTTACATGTTATCCTGACTAACTTTAAATGTTATTTTAAGCCACGGCTTGCTAATCGCATGTCGAACATCATCTCTTTGTTTCGCCAAAAAACTTGATTGTTCTCCACCAATACCCCTTTGTGTCTTCTCACCCCTACCAATTCTTAATTTCGAAGACGAAATTCTTTTAAGTTGGGTAGGATGTAAAACTCCTAAATTTCTACTATTTTTTTATTTAATTTGGTACTGATTTAAAATTTTGTATTGTACGTCGCGTACGAAATTTTATTTTTCGTAATTACTCGACGAGTGCGAATATGTGCGAGCGTACATATTTTTCGAAAAACATTTTTTTCCTATTTTTATAGTTTCAAGATAATATATATAATAATTATTTTTAGCTATCAAAATTTCTAAATATATGAGTTATTTATGAAAGGCCTTTTATTTAGACAGTTATAATAAATAATATTCTTATAAAATGGTATACTAGAAAAGTATATATTTATAAATATTATTTGTGCATACATATATATTTCGTAATTATTTATTAGTTTATTTTTAAATAATAAGGTAATTTTGAAAATTATTATTATTAGTATTTTTGGAAAACATATTTTGAATTTATTGTGGCAATTTAAATCTTTGATTGGATTTTTATGGATTTGATTTAAATAGCTTAAATTTAGAAATAAAATTTATATTTAATTTAAGTTTAGATTACCTAGATTTAAATTGGAATTTAATTTGGATTTAGATTGATTGTATTGATTTGAATTTAACAGATTAATTATCTAATTGGGTTTTAAATATTCCTAATACTTATCCAACTGGGAATTCCCACATCCTATAAATAGGCAGGTACTCCTCCATAAATTTCTATTCTCCACAATTTCCTCCACCACATATGTGCGTGCACCGTGTCAGTGTCCATATCTTATTCCATTGTTACATATACAAATATCAATCCTTGTCCGACAATCCCGGACTCATCTTCTCATCCCTACCGTCTCGGACACTCCCCGACACGGCATCCTAACCTAACTATCCGCAGCTCCTCCCATCTCTTTCCCCGTCGCCAGCAACCTTCAGCCCCGTCACCCCGGTCTCATCCAAACCCAATACGACCACCACTACCGGACCCTTCCCTTCTGCCCAAACCACCACGCTCACCCCTCTCCTCATTCTTCCACCGCCGTAACTGCAACCATCGTCACCGCCACCACTTTTCACCTCCTCCTGCCACCATACTCCCGGCCATCACCGGCCACACCCGTCACAACCAAACCACCACCAACACCACCTGCTGCCAACCCCATACCCATCATCACCACAACCAAAACCACACACAACCCAGCCGTCACCGCGGCCACTGCCGCGGTAGCCCACGCCGGCACCACCCAATAAGAAAACATCAAATTAAACCCTAACCCTAAACTCACCGCCGTTCCACCGGTGGTAGAGCCGCCGCATTGAACCTCCGCTCACAGCCACCGTCGTGCCCGTACCAAGCACTTGACCCGCGACGAAACCTCCGTTCTGCCACCGCGATCATGCTTCCCATCCGCCCTGACCTCACAGCCTTGAATCTGCAACTTGCCACTCGCCGGCGGCCTCGTCTCTGCGTCGAGACGGCGAGCGACCACAGCGGACCGCCGCCGCCGCTGTGCCCCTGGCGCGCGAGCAGCACCACGGCCAGTGGAACCCTTCGCTGCACACCCCCTTCGCCTTTCCTGGACCGGCGAGCCCCACGCGCGCGCAACCCCTCTCCGCCAGCGTGCCCTAGCCGCCCGAGCGCCCCCTCCGTTCCTCTCCGTTTCCTCCTCCTCTGCTGACCTGACCCGCTGACCCCCAAACCTTCCGCTCCTCTCCCGACCGTCTCAAACCCCGGCCGACCGCCGCTGGAACCCCGAACTCCGCCCTGATCGCCGTTCCTCTCCGCCCACTCTTCCCTCTCACTAACCTCATTTTTTCTCTCTGCTGCTTCTCTTTCTTAAAGTGTTTTGGGTTTCTTTTCTCTTTTATTGTTCTGCTTGTGTTTCGAGGAGGGTGTGAGTTTTGTTTTGTTTTTATTTTTTTATTTTTTATTTATTTTTATTTACTAATATATTTATTTATATTATTAGGATATTTAATGTTATTGATTATTATTACTATTTTTGTTAGTAATATTATGACTATTAATCATTTTGGTTATTTTGTGTTTGCTTGTTTCTGTTGAGTTCATTAGCTTCCTTTATTAATGATATTGTTATTATTATTATAATAATTATTATTATTATTATTATTATCATTATTATTATTGTTATTACTACTAGCATTAATATTATTGTTATAAATTCCTACTAGTTTCATTAGTACAATCATAGTTAATTTCAAAATAAAGTTATACTAATATTTTCTAAATTACACTTATGCAAAAATATAGTATTTAGTTGGGCTAGATACAATTTCAAAACTAAATTCTGTATTATTGTTTTATGGTTCTTGGCCTACAGATCATACTTTTACAAAATAGGGCTGAGCCCTAAATAGTTTCTAGATTCATGGTATTTGTAATATTGTGAATAATAAAATATAAATTTTTATCTAAACTCCTACTTTTACAACTTAGAAATATATTTTGGTCAAAAACAATTTCCACCATACCCTAATATTGTGACTAATAAATATTTTTCCTATAAATATTTTGACTTATGAAAACTAGTTTTTAGGAATTATAAATATTTTTCTAAAACTCGTATATATAATATTTATCCATTATTTCTTTGATTTTTTCTCCTGTCCATAACCAGTCCTATTATTTCTATTCCTTCGCCCATTTCGAGACTACCTTATGTCCACCCTAACTAATTTGACCCTTCTGGACCCAACGGAACTGTCCGTACCACTACCCGAGGTCACCTTGCATTGTTGCACTGAAGTCGCAGTTCGTGCCACATTGATCATTGCAGTACACCAGGCGTCCTACCAAGCAAGATACCTTGTCATTTTCTGTTTATTTATTTTAGCTCATATTTCATGCATTATTCATTTTTTTTATGCAAAATAAACTGTGATACATGGCATAACCTGTTAGAACTTACTGTTCATTTATATTTTCTGCTATGTATTATTTTTCTTACACATTAAACCTAGATTTAAGGGACCACCTTGTGTGTTGCATACATAGGCCTTGACACATTTATACCACGTTGTTGTGAGTCACATATAGGACTCGGACATGCGTGATTGGCTAGCCACCAGTATGTATAAGTTGTGCGTTAGGAAATAACTGCTAAAAGAATTGCATGCTAGAAGACTTAGCAGTTATGAGTTGGCATTGGGCGGGAAGAACATGATTGGAAGTTTACTACCACCCTATCTATCGTAGACTCGCTCGCTACTGAGAAACGATAGGTAGACAATATGCTATAGACTCGCTCGATACTGAGAAATAGTATATGGTGTTGTGACTCGCTACTGAGGTACTGCGTTGGTATTTTCTTGACTTGATCCGGTAGTCATGCGACCATGAACTGTTCTTAAAACTGCATTTCACCTAGAACGGTTAGGCTACCTTTATCCGTTAGGTACGAATACTTTTGGTTTGGGTACTTGTATCTGACCGTGGCTTGGAACAATAACTTATCGCGGATTAGTTCGTCACATCTTGTCCTTGTTTGGTTGTAGGTGTGACTTACTACTTCGATGAGAAGGTATTGAACCTTGTTGGGGTCCGGATACCATATTGGATTTATAGCATGGAAAGATACGTCACTGTGAATTAGTTTACCATCTCCTTGTAGGAACGAAATCGTAAAACACAATACTCTAGAGGGGGGGTGAATAGAGTAAGCAGCGGAATATTGCTAATTAAAAAATGTTAGCAGCAAGATCACAGAATAATAATCACAATTAAGTAAAGTAAAGGCAGAGATAAGAATGCAAACGCAAAGACAGCGATGTATACTGGTTTCCCTCTGTTGAGGACTAATCCAGTCGGTAGAACTCTTGCTACCAGTTGAATCCACTATTGGCAAAATCGCAAGTTTTCTTACGAAGTCCTTGCAACTTCTACAACGCGAGCTTTGATACGAAGAACTCGTCCAACTTCAAATGTGAAGAGGTATTCTTCAATCAAGCCTTCTAATTACAATCTCTCAGAAACTTCTAGACCGTACCGTACTGGCAAATCGACTAGAGGATTGTAATTGGCTTGGGATCTGGAATTTAAAGCTCAAGAAAACTCTTTGGAAGACTGAATGCTTTAGATAGAGAGAAGATTGAAAGTGAATGAGTGAGTTGAAATAATCGAAATCCTTCTCTATTTATAGGAGTTCCAACGACAGAATTCTGGCAGAATTCGGGCAGAACTCTTTGAGGAAATCTCGGTCAAATCCGCAACTGCAGGAGGACCAAGTTCAGAAGATTCAAAAATCAAACGGCTACCAATCGAACTCTGGCCGAACTCTGGCCGAGTTCTGTCAGGGTTAGGTCAGGTTTTTAAAACATAGTTTTTGATAATTTTTGAAAACCTTTTGAAAACATTTTTAAAGCTTTTGTTTAAATGAATGTTTTTCAAAACAAAGGATATTTTAAAAGTATTTTGAAAACATTTTGGAATAGCCTATTTGCCAGTACGACTCGGTGTACAACGTATTCCTAGACTCAATAAAATGAAAAATATATTGCTCAAAGGAAATACAGACTCGAACAGGCAAACATAGCTTCGGTCTTGAACTGTGTAGATAGCTGTTCTTGTTCATGTCCAAGAGTCTGATACATCCTGACTAGCTTCATATATCGAGACAGAGTTTGATCAATTATTAAAATCAGGTTGACCATATGACCTAATGGGCCAACAATCTCCCCCATTTTGATAATTGACAAACTATGAATGATATAACATTAAAGCTTGAAAATAAAATCAAAAAATGTTCATGTCCTGCATTTTCTCAAAAGAATGTTAGATCTTTATTTTTCTCTCCCGTTGTCACTTAGCAAAATAATTGCAAAAGAGTAAAAACTCCCCCGCAATCAATGCATAAATAACAAACAGTGAAGAAATACAAGAAAATAATCATGATAAATGATAGAAATCATAAAGAATTTAAATAACATCACAGGTATGTATTTGTACTCAGGCAGTTTATAATAAACAAAGAATTATATCACAGGCAGTTTATAGTTGAGAAGCAGATAAAAAAATGCTAAGAAAATAAACTGATACGAATCATAAACTACGAATCTCATAAAGATGCAGATAAATATGTTCAGATGACATCAAATAAACAAATCCAGTACAAGTCCTCAAAAAAATACTGATAATAAAGTCTAAAACAGAAAAACTTGGAATGTCGAAGCATTTCCAAGTGTACAGTAGATAATGTCTATGTCTCAAAAAGTAACATATCACAATGCCTCATCATAATCATCAGTATGATGACCAGCATGTCCAGAAGGACCAACTCCAGAGGTACCCGCGCCAGAAGGGTGAGGAGGAGCGCCAGTGTAAAACTCACCGACATAATCACGAGGAGGAGCACGGTCAGAACGGTTCTAATCATATGCGTTACCGGGCTGGAAGTAGGCATGAACAGCCTCAGCCTCACAGCGGCAACCAGAGAAAGCTAGATCTCTAGGGATGGAACCGGCTGAATGTCCAGTCTGGGCGAAACGAAGATCAGCTAAGGAATTTGTAATCGCCTGGTAACGGGTGACGTCGCGGAACTCACGTTCGCGAGCCATGTCCGTCATCGAGACGTGCAAATCTGAAATGTGCTGGTGTATGCCCTCAAAAGTCATAGCATACTGCTGAGGAGGTGGAGGAGGTGGAGCAGTAGCAGGAGCAGTAGGAGGAGCAGATGCAGTCATACTGCGACGAGATAACTTGAGAACCTTGTGTAACACCCAATTTTCCAGATGAGGGTAATTTTGAAATTTTGTAATTTTAATTATTAATTATTGATATTAATTCACATTATGATTTTTGGTGATTTTTATTAATTTTTAAACTATTTAAGAATTGGTTTTAGTCATGACTTGTGATTTTGATGTGCTGCTAGTGAAATCTGAGAGACTGCATGACCTAGAGCCTAACCATGTCATTAGGATGTTTAATTATCATTTTTAGCCTAGGGGTAATTTGGTCATTTTGACTTATTTGAATTATTTGGTGATTTGTTGAATTGGTGAATTCTAGTTTGACTTTGACTTGTTGAGACCTAGTGGACTAGCCTAGAAGCTAACCCTAACTATGGTAGCCCTAGTCTAACTTAGGTTAACCTACTTTTAGTCATTAGAGACTAATTTTGGAATAGGAGGATTAGTTTGAGTGAAATCATTTCATGATTTATAGTTTAATGAAATGACTTATGATTTCATGACTTAATGACTTATGACTTGGCCTATGGCCCATAACTAGAAGGCCTAACCCTAAACAAACCCTAAATGACCAGCCACATAGGGATCCCCACCCTATTTATACACTTATTCATTAGGGCTTGCCTCTTTTTAATATTCCAACACTTGGAGAAAAGAAAAGGTATTGTCCCCCTTCCAAAAATCCCCATAAATCCATTTTAATTCCTTTTAATCCTAGTCTTTTGCAATAGGTTCTAATTTCTGTATATTTTATAATTCTGGAGGTTAATCTCAGCTTTGGGCTTATTTGGAGCATTTGGCCATCAAGAGGAACACCCCCCATTTGGAGCCTTTTCTTGCATTTTGCACCTATAGGTAAAACTCTTCATATTGATTTAAATTGTTGTTTTCTTTGCATTTAGGGCTAGATCTAGGAGTCCCCTAGCTGTCCCTGGAATTTGGGCACAATTTGTGTCGGTTTCGTGTCCGTATCGGACACGTATCCATTTGATAGGTTAGGTGTTTGATGTAATGCCTCAACCAACATTTTGTTCAAATTTTTGAAATGTATTTGAATAGAATATTAGCTCTAGGGCTTGCTTAATTATTTTTGTTATTAATTCTTGATTTTGGTGTCGTGTAGTGTCCACACGAGGACACGAACATGCTGTCTGTGCACTGTCCCTGTGTCCTGCATCACGGGGTCTGTTTCTCCTGACATAGGACACGAGGACACACGAAATTTTGGGTGAGTGTTGGGGCAGTGACTGCTACCATGCTCCCAAAATTTGGGGGCCTCTCATTTTGTGTGCGAGGAGTTCTCCTCCTCGCACTAGTCGCACTGGCCGCGCGCGCGGGCTGTACACGCGAGCGTTTTGGCCACTGATACGGATCTAAAGCCGACAAGACACACACCTAGGACACCGTGCAGGGCCATGGACACGTAGCCCTATATGTGGCGAACACGTGGACGTGACCTTGGCATGTATCGTGCAACGTGTCGTGTCCTGGAGTGACACACACGCGTGCACGACGCTGTCTGTGCATAGTTTGGTGTCTGTGTACGAACAGTGTTTGGACACGGCTGTGTCCACTTGGTTGGACACGAATGCTTGGGTTGACACGTACACTTAATGTACTTTCATTACCAACCTCTGTATTTGGGTTTTAAATTAATTTTCATTGTTAATTTTTCATTTCCCAATATCTCTGATACCATGTGTTAAGTTCAAAAATTCTGAATGTGGGTTCCTTTTTAAACTGTTTTTAAATGATGTTTAAATCCTTGGATTGGTTCCTACATATGTATTATATACTTCTAGTTGGGTTTGTTATGTTAGATTCGGGTTTTGCCCTTTGAATGGGATTTCGATATGCGTATGAACTTCCTATATTCTGATACACAGTTTCTTCTATTTTCTTACCATTTAATCCCTGTTTTAAGTCATGTTTTTCACTATTATGTATCCCCACATGATTGTTAGTTTGTGTTGGTATAATGTTTCATTCGATTTTGGCTTTGTGGGTTGAGAATGAGGTTTTGGATTTGATGTTGAGTTTTGAAAATGCAGGAAAAGGAGATGGCTGAATTGTGTTTGTTGTTTGAGTTTAGATGTTTTGAAAGATTGGTTTTCATGATTTGTATGGGGTTCAAACTCAGTGTTTGGTTTCAAATGAAATCTTGTGTTCATGTTTCATTAAGATATGTTCATTTATCAGTTATTTACATATAGGTATGTTCTATACTTCGATTTGGGTATTAGAAGTTATCCTAAAATTTGAATGTGTATATATATATGGGTAAGTTCTTTTAGTTTCATATAAGAAGTTGAATGTGTATGTGTGAGTAGATATTAGGACTGGTTTCCTAGTTATTTTGGTTTTTCAAATATTTTTGGCTGTGTAGTTGGGTTATCACATACCTGAAATCTATTGTTCACTGTCTTGATACACACACACAGATTTTTGATGAACTGAAACTGAGAACAGCCCTTTTAATCCACACACACCCTACACTCTTGTTTTCAGATTTTTCATAGACTCACACCCCTCCACACATGTATACACACACAATAGATGCACATATTGTTCCCTGTCATGATTTAAAACACAGCTACTCACACACCCACACATATGTTACACATCATATTTTGGGCTGAAATTTCCTGAGTTTGTACCACAATGTATATGACACTCTCACTCATGACACACACCCTCTAGTCTATTACACATTCACACACACATATCACTTGACACATGTACTTGTGATCCCCCTCTCTATATACATATGTATATATATATATATATATGTAATGTCATATAATGTTGTATATGGTTCAATAGGAGCCTATATACTAATAAGTGTTTTCCATAATAGTTGTGTAGGCTATGTTATTTTGTATAACACATCAATATGTGATTTTTCCTATTAGCTTGTATAAATAGATATATATATATATATATATATATATATATATATATATATATATATATATGTATCCTATATAGATTGTATGATATGTATACATGTGTTTGGTTTAGATATAGATATTGAATATGGTTTTGCTTAGCCCATGGCCTAGTCTCTTAGCCTATGGCCTATGGTTGTGCCTGTGTGTCAGTGTGGAGCCTAGATTAGACTTGTGTAGTCTAGTTAGACTTAGAATAGCCTTGTTAGACTAGTTTGACTAGTTTGACTTAGGTTTGACTTGATTGACCTAGTTTGACTTCTAGTGTTTACCAGAGTTGACTTAGAGTTGACTTTGACCTAGATTGACCTAGAAGTCATGTAGATTGCATCATAAACATCAATTACATTGTTTTAAACACATTATAACATGTACTGTTCTATTTAGGACATTGTGACTCCGGTGCAGACATCTGATATTACACTACTCTTTCAGAGTATCAGGCGAGTACATTCTCTGATAGTTCTCTCATTTATTTGCCAGTTACTGTATTTCAGTTCTATTTAGTTTTATATAATTCTCTGATACCACACGTATGGATATTATGGATTCATGTATGCGACACACTCACCATATTATCTGGCCTCTATTACTGGAATCACTGGAATCATTTCGGAATATATTTCTAGAATCATCATATTTTGGCTGGACTCATCTCGATTCTCGTGTCGAATTCTGGATTCATTTGTATTGTGGGGCGGGAAAATATTGAGTAAGGCATGTAGACATACCCCAAATCTGGAATCTCCAACTGGAATCTACTGGAAGCATAGCCATCTCTCACCTGATCAGTGAGAGGTGTGCCTGATTACCTACAGCCGTTTATATGTCGAACTCGGTATTTTAAAACACACTGCTAGAGTATAGGCTGGACTCACCGTGGAATCGTTGATCACTATAACTGGAATCGTCCCTTACTAGATTCATCTTGTATTAGATTCATTCCGTACTGGATTTACATAGGTTTTACACTGGTTTACATTTTCTATCTGGACTTTATACCATATTACCCTGGTTCAGCTAGTTCTATTTTTACAGTCTTCATTGCTATGATTCTTCTCTTGTTTAGTATTTACTTTTCTTGCACTTATCTCTCTTTCTTACCATCACCTGAATATAAACTGCCATTTTTATCAATATAACTGTCTATAACTGCTGTATAGTTCTCTATCATTTACTTAGGTTTTCTAGATGAGATGTGCTCGTTCCTATCCTGACTGGACCTGTTGAAAATTTTACAGATGATTGCCCAGAGGACACATGCCCTACAGTTTACAGACCAGGAGATGGCTTAGCTACCTTTGGCCCCGACACTCAGGAGTGATCGGGAGTTTAGCTAGTTTGTCTTGTTTTAGTTTTCATATTTAGAACTGGAGTTGTATATAGAGATTTGAGACTTGAGATGTATTTGAGATTGTTTGAGTTTGTTATTATTATATTAGTAGTTTTGTTGTCTTCAATTTCTTAGTGATATTTCTGTGTTATCTTATCGTGCTTAGACTGTGATTGAGTTACACCCTATCTTATACTTGTCCTCCATTCGGAGTTGAGATTTTACAAGTACATTATATAATTGCGTGAGTTGTTGATTAGATAGTAACTTAGGACAGCGTTCTACCGCCGACACTGCGGCGTAGGCTGGGCGCTGTTACGTACTCGTACCCTCACAGTGGGTGCGGGTCGTGACACCTTGGGCTCAGGGTCTTGAGCACAAGTAGACAAATCAATGTCGAAACGATGAAAGATGCGTGGGAGAATCATCGCATAAGAGAGATTTCTTTCTCTTGTACGACAACGTCCCATCATCTGAATAATGGTCTTAGGGGCAGAAAATGGAATCCCTTTAAGAATGTGATACATAGCAGATAATTCAAGAGACGTGACATCATCCTTCGAAGTAGACTTCGGAAGGAGAGTGGAATAAATGATATGGTGCAATTCATAATTAAACAAGTTCAAGTTGTTTGCCTTGAACTTTCCAGAGCGAACTCTATCAGGTGCACAGAGTTCCGCTTTGAAACTAGTAAGTGTCGTGCCTTCGGGGAAATCAAACTCAGTGATGTCAACAAGCGGTTCACCTTCGTTGGAAATACCAAGGATCTCCGCTAAGAGAACATCATTGAAATTGATATCTAATCCTCCAACACGTGTGCTTACATCAAAAGTGTTTAATATGATATTACAGTAAAACAGTCTAATGGCATTAGTTGCTACGGGAAAACAGAGTTTAACAAAATGTTGTAACCCTAATGCCTCAAAGAAATGGCGATGATCAGGAAATACAGTCCACTTAATGGGTGCGCCTGTACATATGGATCTCATGGAGAAGTCTCCATACCACAGTAAGGCTTGGTCTAGGGTTTGAAAGTAAAACCCGTCGAACGCGCCGTTGCTAGATTGGACTGGCGAAAATAGGGAAGTAGTGGGTGGATTCGAAGATGAACCTTCCTCACTTGGGTTGGTTGTCTTCTTCCTCTTAAAGGGGTTGAATCCCTTAGGTGCCATTTGAAAATAAAAGGAAATAGCACAAAATTGAACGGAGAGAAAACAAGGAGTTATACCTCCCGAGATTGGAGTATGTTGTAGAGAATGACGAACTCCGCACGAATCCAAAGTTTGGATTGATTTTACCACTTGGATTGGAAGAGAAGGGGTGGTGAAGAACTAGGGTTTGGGGTTCTCCTCGCGCGGCTGCTTGCTGCTGTTGATGTGGTTTGGAAGCAATAAGGAAGAAAGGCTCTCGGGTTCTGGTTATATAACCTGACACCCTCAACCGAACTCGGGCCGAATTCTGGCCGAATTCGCCTGGGTTTGGTTTGGAACACTTTCTTTTTCATTGGCTCATTTCAAATATTTAATTCAAAGATTAGTAATTTCAACCTTCAATTAACATAATTAATATTATTTTATAGATTAAATATCATTACACATCGACTGTTTCAGATTAGCTGTAGGAGTACTGTCCCAGCTGGCGGAGGTTCACCGGAGAACTCTTAAGTACCGCTTCGCTTCAACCGTAGTTGTGGTGACAGACAGACTCTTTATTGGCTTGTCTCTAACACAGCTTTTGCGTATTTGAAATATAATCATAAAACAAAATTAATTAATATTATTGACGTCCAAAATTCCTAATTCTCGACGTAAATAATTGAAACTGTAGAAGCATGGAAAATATTAGAATAATGATCCATGCGGCTCTGAGTAAGAAGCTTATGCGGCTCACACAGGAGCGGCCCTATGCGGTTCAAAGAAGACTCTCAATCGCATGCTGCTCGGGAGCGTATGCGGTTCAGCAAGGCATATGCGGCTCGATGGACGCCATGTGTGATCCTTCCCTACAGCTGGTCGTTTGAGTAGTGGCCTCATTTATTGCTCCAGCACGATTCACTGTGGCGGCCCTGACATAAAGTTTCATAATGGCCTTGCCATAATGACTGACTCCTCGGGAAAAGAAGAAAATCTCTGACCAAATCCGTCAGAAGTCCCAGATTGCCATGTGGCAATCAGTCATATGCGGCTCCCTGAGAACCCGTTCCATGCGGTTCGATACAACGCTAGCTCATGCGGCTCCCTGGGAACACATTCCCTGCGGCCCAATACAACGCCAGCTCATACGGCTCACAAAGATTACGCATATGCGGCTCGATGAAGCATCGTCCTATGCGGCTTACAAAGAGTATCTCTCTGCGGTTCGGGGATCGTCAATCCTATGCGGCTCTGACAGGACTCACAATTAAGACACGTGGCATGGGATCAATAAGAGATTTAACCGAATCTCAACAAATATATTTGACATCATCGTCATAATTACTGAGATCAGGGCATATCATTTATCATCAAGCTAATGGGACACGTGGCGAGCAATCAGACATTAGCATAATCAATTACGAGGATTTAAAGCAGCTAGCATTAATTGCGCATGAGATACGATGCTATCCGCATTAATGGCCGAGATTCACTATAATCAGGATCAAGGGTTCAGATAGAATGAAGGAGCGCCAACATTCCAAACAGATAATCATTAGCAAACCCTAATGATCAACTCCCACTCTTATAAATAGCCAGCATCATTCCCTTGTAAAAAAAAGGAGAGAGAGGTCGGCAACAAAAGAAAAAAAAATAAGAAGAGAGAGATCTACACAGAGAGAGCTCCCCCTTTCTTCTTGATAATCACAGAGAGAGAGAGAAGCCAGGAGAGCAATCCGAGGAGAGCAAGAAGAGCATTTCTTCATCAACGTCGAGCAGATCTTCCTCGAGCCAAGGCTGCATACTGATCGTCCAAGGAGTAAGGCAGAGCGGCCGTCGCTTTCCCGAGCCTCTATCGTCACCCCCCAGAATCAAAAATAAACAATCGTACTTAGTCTGCTGTACCTAGGTTTTCGTCCCTAGGCTTTCTTTGTACGAGCGAGTTTGTATTGTGAGTCTAAGTTCAGTCCTCCGATAATTGTTCTGTTCTTTTACAATCAATGGCAAACACGATGGCGACTCTGCTGGGGAATAACTTCTCCACGGCTGAGGAGTTGGTGACGCAATCAGATACAGCCAAACTTGGCTCCACACAAAAGAAGATGGTCGTCCGCTTCGACCAACAGGCGTTCGAAGAGATGCTCTCTGAAGGCAGCGCTGGCCCGGCCCAGAAGCGCACCCGTACCACGAAGGCTCGCAAAGAATGGAGACCGAAGTCATTTGCTCCTCCTCAAGCCCTCGATAGGATGTCCTCTGTTGCTCAAGACGGCGAGAAGGATTCTCCTGCGGTCCCACTTCAGATCGTAGACAACTCTGCTGTCCCCAAGTCCGACAGAAGAAAATATTATGATGCTGGACTTGCAGGGACAAAGAGGAACTCTACGCGGACCGAACCGCAGAAGAGTATTAGCCGCAAGGAGAAAGCCCATGCGGCTACATCCGCCAACCGCATGAAGAAAACTCATGCGGCTACTTCTGTCAGCCGTATAACTTATGCGACTACAGTTCCCGACAGCATGGATGAGACTCATGCGGCGAGTAAAGTCAATCGTTTGCAGAAAACCCATGCGGCCACAGATGCCAACCGCATGCGGCCAGCCTGCACGGTCGTGACCCCTAGCCGCATAAGAACTCGTCCGACGACAGGAGACAACCGCATGCAGACAGCCTGCACGGTTTCCGCTCCCAGCCGCATAGCATCTGCTCCATGCTCCTCTCGATCAATTTTCGACCGTCTCTCGTACGGTCCGAACCCTGATGACTCTCTGGATGATAACCAGACTCTGTGATGTTCAACTTGGACTCTTCCTATTATGCACCCACAAGTGCTAGAAAGAAGAAGTCTAGGGCAGCGCGGGCTCATCAAGCCCAGACAGCTGCCCCAACCTCTGACTATCAGGGCGTCCCGCTGATTATCACACGGGCCTCTGATGGGAAGTTGTACAGAACCGCTCAAGTCCAATCCCCGGCGGCGAACGGACAGAGTGGTTCCTCTGACCTACGTGAGGCAATCCTCCACAAGCGCAAGGAAAGAGAAGGGGCCTCGGCGTGCAAAGAATCCTCACATGGACGTCACTGCACCCAGATCATCGTCAACTGCTGCTGCAACAACACGGCAGTGACGGAAGATCGTCCGTCCGTCTTCCACAGACTATAGCACCCGAACTCAGAAGATGAGGCACCTCCTGTTGTCTCCTGCAATTCCGCTCAGAAGGTCCCCGCCGAGGGGAGAGGGAAGAAGACAAGCATCTCCAGTCCAAAGATATCAGCCACTACAGCTAAGAAGTTGTCGGCTAAACGGTTACCCTCCACCGGAGTATACCAACACACCCATTCGAAGACAAAATCTGCTGCAACAGGAGGCTCATCGTCCCCGACCCTGGGGGTCGTAGGAGCTGGGGGTAGTACTCCTCCGAACGTCCACAATAATCCAATGTTTCAAGGAGACAAACCCCGAGAAACAACCCTCCCATCGGGTACAACAGATGTTGATGTCCCCGAGGACATCCATGATTCTCTAGACGAAGCAAGCTCCGAAGCTGGGGGTAGTGTTCCTTCCGAGTCCGAACCTGAAGAGAACATCCCCACATATCCAGATGATTTCTCGACGCATGGGTACGACTCGGAGGGTACATCCTCCACCACTCCCTCCGTCACTCCTCATGTGAAGACGGTATTCATGACAGACTGCAATCAAGGCGGTTCCAGCGATTGCCAGCGCATCGACACTTTGGAGGCCATATTGCATGCCTTGGTCAAGTCTGTAGACGAGATCAAAGCGGCACTTCCTACTCTGCAGGGAGTGACACCTGGCCAGACAAGCACGGGTCCCGCAATCAACGTAGATTCAAATTCAGCGGCGCCAAACCAGGGCAATAATCCTCCCGAGATAACGGCCCCTACCGCGACAGATGAGGCCCGAGAAGTAAGAAGAGAGGTTCAGGAGCTTCGAGCAATGTTCCACGCCCGAGAAAACTCTCAAGACCTCAGAATACGGCAACCATATCCTGCTGAATGGAGGGATGTTCCCTTTCCGCCAAGATATAAGCCGTTCAATATCAACCCATATGATGGCAAGACTTCAGCAAGTCGATACATCACTTACTTTGAGGTCACTACCGACCATCTGCCCCATGATGACGCTATCCTCACGCGGTTATTCATTGGGGCATTGGAAGGAGTCGCCTTCGATTGGTACCGCAACCTGCCAGACAATTGCATCCACTCCTTCGCTGGCTTCAAACGCTTGTTCTTGGAGAGGTTCTATGAGGTAAGGCAGGACGTTACGATGTCTACCCTCATGGACGTCGTTCAAGGAGAGAAAGAACTGACGAGAAATTACATTGAGCGGTTTCGTCAAACCGCAATGAAGTTACAATCTGGCAACCCGGACTCTTCTTTGATTGAAATTTGCCAAAAGAGACTACTTCCAACAATTAGTCTCTGGATGGGCAAAAATCAGTTCAAGGACTGGAAGGCTTTTATCATCAGTGCTACAAGTGCTGAAGAACGATTGAAGAAGGCTCGCCAACTGGGGTTGCATATCTCGGAGGGAGAGAACAAGAGCAAGCGTCCCAAACCAGCAACGACAATGGGGGTAGCCCCTCCAACAACCGGGACAACAAAGGTAAGCAGGCTATGGTGACCGATACAGCCCAGAAGCCCGAGCCACAGCCAGCAGACAAACAATGGCCTCAAATCACTTATTCCTTTGAAGACGGTCACGTCAAGCCTATCTTGGACATGCTTATACAAGGAGATAGGATTCAGCTTCCTCCACCAAGATGGGAGCCTCGGCCGGCTGATCTGGAGAACCCAAAGTTCTGCCATTACCATCGCTACGTCCACCATGCTACACACGACTGCTACCAACTGAAACGGTATATCCAAAACCTCATCGATTCGAACGCCCTGGCCATCGATTTCGAAGAGGTAACCGTGGCAGCCAACATGGTGTCCGTACAATTCGGCAGCTTCCCTCCAACAGAGACTCAGGACGGGGTTATACCCATCCCTCTGGCAATAATGGAGATTGCTAATCTGCCGCTTGCTTGCGATCAAGCCGCTGGTCTAGTACCCCTCAACCACATCACGAGGGGAAATCATGTGGGTCCATCCGGACCTAGTCCACGAAATAACTCAACCCTCTCCACCTTCTAAAAGGAAAAGTGAAAAAGTCAGATCCTGCCGTACTGCCTCGGCGGAAGAAGAGGAAGTCTCGGCCGTCACTACTCGATCTGGAACACAAGCCCAACCGGTGACCGAAAACGCGACTGATGATCATCCACCCACTACCAATGATGCTCCGGGACCGGCTCAGCCTTCGACGACCGACAAGCCTAGGCCGAAGAAGACTCGCTTCGACAAGTCTCTCCGGAAGGAGACACCTCAGGGGCTGGAGAGGCCCTACAACTTCGACATCTTAGCGCAATTAGCTAATACCCCGGCCAAATTGTCTTTATATGAACTCCTCAGGCTCTCAAAGGATGTCCGCACGGCTTTAAGTGAGGCGCTCCAAAATGCCGACGCATACTTGGCTCAGGTCAACCTCACGGGAGATAACCAACCTGCAGAGCTCCAAGATAGTGCGTGTACGGGAGCAATGCCCAATATCGTCTTCTCTCCGTAAGATATGCTCATCAAAACTAACCTGCATGATCGCCCGCTATACTACACTGGATACATCGGAGACGTAAAGGTGGACCGAATGCACATTGATCCTGGGTCCTCTATAAGCATCATTCCGAAGGGTCTGCTACATCATCTTCGCATTCCGATGCATCGCCTGACACCTACAAGCACCGCCATTAGCGGTTTTAATTCGGGCAGGAGCTACCCAATAGGGAAGATCCGTTTGAAGTGTCAGATCGGCGATCTCCAATCAGAAGTCACCTATTATGTCATAGATGCCGATACTTCAATATCCTTCTGGGGCGGCCTTGGATACACGATTACATGATCGTGCCTTCCACGCTACACCAGTGCTTCAAATATGTCGATAAGCACGGTTTCGTGAGGACAGAGTTTGCCGATATCGATCCCTTCAAGGGGGTCGAATCTTATTACTCAGACTCCTGTCTATACGAAAAATCAAAGAAGCATCTGGTCGAAGAAGATGTGCAAGCTCACAACAAGACGACTACAGGATCAGAAGAACCTCTAACGATCCACCTTCAGGCTCGCAAACTGGGCAATTCCGCACCCCTTACGGCCACTCTGCGTAAGGACGCAATCAGTCTCTCCGCACAAGAAGAACAGATGAGAATCCGGCTGCCAAGGTCCGGCCAAGCGCCGAGACCCATAACAGGGCCACTTACCATCAGACTACCGAGAGTCGGTCAGCTCCAAACGGAGAAGCCCAATCCCTCCGACAGACCGCTCACAATACGCCTTCCCAAGAAGGTTCTTCACCCTGATGCGAGGTCTGACACTTCTAGCGAACCAGCCACCCCTCGCCTCACATTAAGTACCAAACTGGGGGTTGCTAGTTTACCAACAACTCCACGATCTGCTCCGCCAGTTGAGCCTCTGAAGATCAAGCTGACTAGGTCGTCCTCTCAGTATTCATTTATACAGGGGGTGGCCGAAGAAGAACCAGAAGTGGCCTAGTATGTGGCTGTCCACTCCGATACCCCTTCCGCAGATGATGTAATCCCTCTAGAAAAGATACCTTACTTCATCAATAAAGGGTTATCTTTGAACTACACCGAGCTCAATAAGCTATGTACAATGTATGCTATGGAACACGGTATAGGCACTCACCTACATACACAGGTGACAAATGTGTACACCGCCATCCGACTTACTCCAGCAGAAGACACTTACCGAATAGTCGAGGGAGGGGACCACCCGATCATCTTCGGCCGGACGAACAACCCACATCCCCTCGCTATGGAAGAAGTCGACTTCGGGTCAGATGCTGGAAGACTGCCTCTGTATCTCTATAGCCCTCAATCCAAATATCTCATGTAAAAATAGGGGTATGATCTAGAGACAACACCAGAACTGAACTACGGAACTGGACGACGATTACCGTTGAAGTCGCCAGCCCCGGCAGGCAAACCACGAAACTACTATAACAAAACCCGATGCGGTTTAGGGTATGTAAAGCCTACTACGACCCCTGAAAGCTCAGATGAAGAATGCGACTGGCAGTCACATTCAACCGGATCACCGACTTCCGACTCAGATACCAGCATCGGAGATGTGTTCAGACAAGTCATGTCAGTCAACATGGCGTTCACTGACGCTTACGAGGAAGATGAAGACATCCCCGAAATCCTTGAGCTAGAGCCGTGGGCCCAGCAATTAGATGCACAATGGGAAAAGCGGTTCGAACTGAGAGAACCTCCTACTGAAGATGAGGTCATACAAGTGGATCTCGGCAGCGAATCTTCTCCAAAATCGATCTTTATCAGTAAAAGCCTGACAAACGAAGAACGAGAATCGCTGCTGAAACTTGTCAGAGAATATATCGACGTGTTCGCGTGGAGTTACGAGGACATGCCGGGGCTAGACCCCGATATCGCTCTTCACAAACTCAACATACGGCCAGATGCAAAGCCAGTCAAGCAGCAACAACGACGCTTCCGCCCAGGCGTCATGGACGCAGTTGAAGCCGAAGTCAACAAGCTAATAGCCAGCGGCTTCATTCGTGAAGAGCAACATCCTGACTGGGTCGCCAACATAGTGCCGGTCCTTAAGAAAATGGGAAGATCCGAATCTGCATCGACTTCCGTAATCTGAATGAGGTATGTCCGAAGGACGAGTTTCCCCTCCCCATCACAGACATCATGATCGATAACACATGCGGCTTTGAACGTATGTCATTCATGGATGGATTCTCGGGGTACAATCAAATCAAGATGTCTCCCGACGACGAAAAGCATACATCATTCCGAACGCCGATTGGTACATACTGCTACACAGTCATGCCATTCGGTCTAAAAAATGCTGACGCTACATATCAGCGGGCTATGAGTATCATTTTCTGAGAATATTTACGCAAAACAGTAGAATGCTATGTCGACGACATCGCCGTCAAGAGTCGCCATAAGGAAGATCATCTGCAAGACCTGAGAACGGTATTCGACCTGATGCGAGCCAACAACTTGAAGATGAACCCTACGAAATCATTCTTGGGCGTATCCAGCGGGAAATTCTTAGGCTTTATCATCACGGCACGGGGCATCCATGTAGACCCTGAGAAGACGAAGGCAATCATGGAGATGGGTCCTCCGAAAAATCTTCGCGAACTCAGAGGCCTCCAAGGGAGGCTAGCTTACATCAGGAGGTTCATTTCCAACCTCTCCGGGCGATGCCGACCGTTCACACACCTCATGAAGAAGGGAGTCTCATTCGTATGGGACGAGGAATGCCAGCGTGCTTTCGATGACATCAAAGAATATTTATCGAATCCCCCAGTCCTGGTGGCCCCGGTCCCCGGAAAACCATTCTTGCTCTACGTACGAGCAATGGAACACTCCCTTGGTGCCCTGCTAGCACAAAATAACGATGCAGGCCACGAGCAGGCCATATATTATCTCAGCCGAATGATGATCGGGCCAGAACATCGATACACCGCCGTAGAGAAGGAGTGTCTCGCCCTGGTATTCGCTATTCAAAAGACGCGACACTATGTCACAGGATAAACCATACATGTGATCTCGCGAGTCAACCCCCTCAGAGTCCTCATGACTAAACCAGGGGCCCTCAGCTCTCGCCTCGCCACATGGGCAATATTGCTGTCCCCCTATCATATGATCTTCGTCCCGCAAAAGGCTGTTAAGGGTCAAGCCCTAGCAGACTTTTTGGCAGCCACCCAGGATCGGAGTCATCCAGAATCTATGAAGAGATCCCAGACGAGGTCGCCGATTCGAATACAGCCACCCACGATAACATATGGCGAATGTTCTTCGATGGTGCCTCAAGGACCGGACCCAAGGGAAACATCGTCGTCGGGGTCGGAGTGGTATTAATTTCTCCTACTGGGCTGGTGATCAATCGCGCCTACTCTCTCACGGAACCCTGCTCCAACAATGTGGCCGAATATAACGCTCTGGTCATTGGCCTCCAACTTGCAAAAGAGCTGGGGTAGAATACCTTGAAGCATACGGCGACTCCCAACTAATCGTCAATCAGATCAGGGGCTCATACGAGGTTCGCCATGAAGACATGCTCGCCTACCATCAAATTGCGATCAACATTATCTCATCATTCGAGGGATTCTTCATCGAGCACGTCCCCAGACTCCAAAATATCGAAGCCGATGCCCTAGCAGGCCTTGCGCTTCCTTAGCAGTGCCGAACCAAGCTCATCATTCGGTTGACGTAATAGGCCACGAACTGGTCTGTCCCAAGAACAACGTTCAAGCCATGGCAGTTATTCCGCCCAGACGGACGACGCCATACCGACTGGAGACAGTCGTTCATCGACTTCGTCGTATACGACATCCTTCCAAGAATCCAAAGGAAGCTACCTCTATCAGACGGCGTTCTCTCAGATTTCTACGATACAGAGACGAAAATGTTGTATCGCCGCTCCTACGACGGATTATTGCTCCGGTGCTTGTCGAACGCGGAAGCTACAGAAGCTGTACGAGAAGCTCACGACGGTGTCTGTGGGGCCCATCAACCCGGCCCTAAGCTACAGGACCGCCTTTTGCCGGATGGGCTACTACTGGCCCACGATGGTGGCAGATGCGATAGATTATGCTAGAAATGCAAGGCCTGCCAAGTCCACGCGGATTCATTTACCAACCAGAGTTTCTGTATCCAACGGGCATCCTGGCCATTCGAAGTGGAAATGGATATCATTGGTCCAATCACCCCACCTTCCTCCCGAGGACATCGCTTCATACTTGCGATCATGATTTATTTCTCCAAATGGGCGGGAGCTGTCCCACTCGCAGAAGTTAAAACTTCAAACGTGATCAGCTTCCTTAAGCATCACGTTATCTACTGCTTCGGACTACCACAAAGAATCATCCATGATAATGGTCCACAGTTATAAGCCATGCATTCTACCGATTCTGCGATAAGCACCGCATTCAGAATGTCGCTTCGACACCATACAACCCGGCAGCAAACGGTTGGCAGAGGCATTCAACAAAACAATCATCAAGCTCCTCAAGAAGTTCGTCTCCTCCACAAACGCGACTGGAACGAGAAGCTCGACGAGTGCTTATGGGCTTATCGTACCACGGTTCGAACAGCCACGGGAATACACCATCTCTCTGGTATACAGGAGCGAGGCAGTCCTCCCTTTGGAGACTCAGATCCCCTCACTCCGCGTCGCCCTCACTTATCAATTGACGACGGATGATAACTACCGACGACGACTACAAGAGTTGGAGGCTTTAGATGAAAAGCCTCCTAGCTCAGCAAAGGATCGAGCTATACCAAGCACGCTCTCAGGAGCCTTCAACAAAAAAGTTAAAATCAGAACATTCCAAGTGGATGATCTTGTTCTGGCAGTCCGGAGGCCGATGGTCATGACTCAAGACCACCGGTAAGTTCCAGCCAAAATGGGAAGGTCCATTTGTCATCGAGACCGTGTTCTCCAACGGCGCCTACCGCCTCGCTAAGCAGAACGGAGATTTGCTCATGTTGCCCGTCAACGGCAAGTTCCTGAAGGAATACTATGTTTGAACATTATTCTCCAAGTTATCGAGTCATGTACCCCTTTAGTACTACTGAACTCTCATCCATCATTCTCCAGATTAGTCATGTACCCCTTTAGTACCACTGAACTCTCATCCATCATTTCCAGATTATCGAGTCATGTACCCCTTTAGTACCACTGAACTTCTCATCCTCATTCTCCAGATTATCGAGTCATGTACCCCTTTAGTACCATTGAACTCTCATCCACCCTATTTCAGATTATCGAACCATGCACCGCTGGTGCCGCTGAACTCTCACTCCCTCAATAGTCCAAATTACCAGTTTGTACCAGCTGGTGCCTCTGAACTTACATTCCGGTCACTCTTTCAGATAGTAAGTTAAGTATGATTATACCTCTGAACTTTCTTCCTGGCAGAGATCCTCCCTCAGGATTCACTACCCGCACTCCCAGTGCACAAAAAGGGTAGTCGATCCACCAATTTCCGAAACGACCATGTCTTCATTACTCTGAGTCGTCTTCACTTCCACCAAAAACAAACCGCCCCCTCGCATAGAACTTCCACGTTCTCCTACCTCTGAGTCGTTCTATGTACCCAATCTTCATTGAGCCCACTCCTGCCATGTCCTCACTACCTCTGAGTGGGAAGGCTCCGTGAAGAAATCGTCATATTTGCCATGTCCACATTACCTCTGAGCAAGTATGTCGGTCCTCCTTTAACCTATTATCTGTACCCACAACCGAGTACGACAAGGATATAGGT
>JANAVB010002866.1:0-70401 GCA_029216955.1 Iris pallida
TCTTTCCACCCATGTCTTGCACAAATCACATCTATGACTCGGGCAATCTATATCTCTATACAAGCCACTAGCTAGACTCATTCTAATCACTATATGTACCGGCACATGAACCGCTCGTACCGTAGCTAGCCTAATGTGTAAGCTTGTGCCAACACAATATCTCACTCACATTGTCGTACGATGATACGTGATAAGCATAGAACTTATTATGAATAACTTCACAACTATCCGGGTACGTCTTCTATATATGTAAGTCAACACACGCACACTCACTACAACATTGATGCCACCATCGATGACACCCAAGTCATACTTGGACGCACTCTACTAAAGTATCACAATAGCAATATAAGAACAATATTATAGATTAAAACAGTAACAAGATGGCAAGGTATCTTGCCTGGGATACCAACAAGAGAATAGTATAACAGTCCTTTTCTGACTACGGCAACCAAATGACCGTGATTAAACTAAATTTCATAACCACTTACTAATCTATAGTTACCATATTTATACATTTACCATATTAGTCTCAACTAGTCAACAATCAATATTAATACCTACTATACGTACATACTAGCAATAATATATATAAGACCCCATTATTATAAGAAGATAATATTTAAATTCCCAAAATAAATACTTTTATTTTTGAAAAATAAACATCAATTTTTAAGTATATATTATATATAATATTTTAGGAAATAAGTCCAACATAAATTAAACAACTATGCCATACGGGGTTCCAATTAAAAAGCTATAATTTTTTTTCTATATATATATATATATATATATATATTTATATTATATATATATATATATCGAACAACCCATTTTATTCATGAAGGCCGAAAAAGTCGAACCTATACAAGTATACCATATGGCGCAAAATGCCGAGGCCTATACACGTATACTGTCAAAAGAGGAGAAAAACGAAAACCAAAACGGCTAAGCCGGGGATAGGAGAGAGTTCCAGAAGACCGTATGTCCGTGCGAACAGAGGGATCTCTATTTGCGGCGCTGACGAATGGTCTCCCTAATCAGTTGGTTAGCGGTGTACTGGTGGCCTTCATATCTTGCTTTGTTGCGATTCTTCCATATAACCCACGTGGCGGCGGCAGCTACGATCTGGTGGCCGTTGGACGCGGATGCCCAGGTCGCCATGAGGTCGTGAAAGTTGTCGCCTCTATGAGGTATTCTACAACGCTGGAAGAGGACTCTCCAGACCTTGACCGGGAGGTCCCCTTGACTGAGGATGTTTGACTGTTTCCGATTGACGATCAGAGCAGCATGTGCACGCTGACATGAGGCTGAACCCGATAGTGTTGAGGTGTCATCAGTGGGTAGAATATTACGTAGGGCTCTCCAAATGAGGAAGGACCACTTCTTGGGGATGCATGTCTGCCAGAAGGATGCAATGGTTGGAGATGGCACGACGTTACCAATGTCATTTTTCTGGCCGATCTTACCGAGAATGCTCCGGCAACTGCGGGTGACCACTCGAGCTTATCTGCGTCCGACCCAATCGTCAATCCGCTACGGCGGATGCAATCGACCGCCTCTGACCCCCCAGACCTAGATTTTGTTCTAATTCTAGTTTTTATTAGAGGGGTCCCACAAGTCCTTGATAGTGCTGTTCCTAGGGGCAGCTGAAAGGTTGGGAAGCAAGATGTCACCAACCCAGCGCTCCAGAAATGGCGATGAATCGTCGTTTCCCACCTGTAGGCGAATCGCTGGTTCGGCAAGAGACTGTCCGATGTGAATGCGATGCCAAGCCGCTAAGGATCTGTTGTTAGAGATGGCTGTCGATGGGTGGATGTGCTTGAAGTATCTGGTCTTCATGAACCTGGTCCATAAGTTCTGACTCGTGCGAAGGGTCCACCACAGTTTTATCGAAAAGGCATTAACGATATAGAAAAGTTTTGTGAAACCCAGGCCCCCTTCATCGGCGGGACGGGCCATGGTATCCCAACTAGCCCAATGGTGCTTGTCATTAATTGCCGCCGCTGTGCCCCCAAAGAAAGTTGTTGAAGATACTCTCGATAGAAGAAGAACTTTCTTGGTGGGGAGCACGCAGCCAGGGTGTAGATGGGAATGGATGTGAGGACATGATTGATGAGGATCATCTTGCCTCCCGGGGATAGGGTAGCGTTATGCCAGCCCTCGGGTTTTTTCCTGATGCGAGTGATCAGGTTCTCGAAGATACCGGCGTTGGATTTACCGTACACGAGGGGGCATCCAAGGTAGTGGAATAGAGGATGCTTGATGGGGAAGGAGGTGGTGATGGAGAGGCTAGCCGCTTGCTCTTTCTTGATTTTGTGGTGGGTGTAAATAACACTTTTATCCAGGTTGATCTTCTGGCTCGAGCACCCGGCGTATCTCTGAAGCATATCATGGACTACTTCCACTGACCCGGTGTCCCCGAAAGAGAATATGAGGATATCGGCTGCGAAAGCTAGGTGGGTAATGATCGGGCAACCGCTGGCGGTATGATAGTGCTGGAAGTTGGGGTGCTAGCCATCTTATTAAGGTTTCTGCTCAATGCATCCGCCGTAATGATGAAGATGGTGGAAGATAGAGGATCTCCTTGCCTAACCCCGTGACTCGATTTGAAAAAACTGTCCGCCTGATCGTTGATAACCATGGAGAACCACGAGTTGCTGATCGATCTCCACACGATGTTGGTCCAGGTTTTAGAAAATCCGAAGGCTCTGAAGACCCAGATCATGAATTGCCAATCCAGTCTGTAAATAGCTTTCTCCATGTCCAATTTGATGGCTATGTTACCCTCTCTTGCTGGAAGCTTCATACAGGTAATCAAATCTTGGGCCAACATGATGTTATCTTAGATATTTCTTTCCGGACAAAGCCGCTCGGCTCCTCCGAGACGATCTTAGGAAGTAGGCCAGCCATGCGGAGGCAATGATCTTGGATATGATCTTGTTGGAGAAGGTACAAGACTGATGGGGCAAAAGTCGCGGAAGGTCTCTGGGTTTTCTTCCTTCGGGATGAGGATCAAATTGGTGCTCGAGATGGCTCTGGGTTAAGTAGCTCCCTGAAGGAATGCGGAGACCGCGTTGTGGATGTCCACCTTGATGATGTCCCAACATATGCAAAAGAAAACCCCCGAAAACCCGTTTGGTCCAGGTGCGCTATGTTCGTCAAGGGCCCAGACGACAACTTTTACCTCTTCCTCTGAAGGGGGCTGTTCTAGTCGGATATTGTCTGTGTCGCTAATAAGGTGGGGAACCTCATCCAGTAAGGTGTTGTCTTCGAGGATCGTTTCTTTGGACAATAGATGGGAATAGAACTTCGCGACTGCCTCTTGGATACCCTTTTGATCGCTGATGCTGGTTCCGTTTTTATCGACAATCTGATGGAAAGTGAGTTTTGTCTGCGACCATTGACGCAGGTGTAGAAGTAGCTCGAGTTTTTGTCCCCCTCGCTGTTCTATTTGATCCTCGCTCTCTGCTTCTAAAAATTGGTCTCAATTTTCAGTCTAAATTTGAGGATGGCATTGGTGAGGTTCAGGGCTTTCCTGGTGGCTGGCGAACAGTCGATCATGTACCTGGTTTCGGTATGAGTAACATCATCCTCAGCCTCACGAATGGCTTGATAAATATCTCTATAAGCTTGCTTGCTCCAGGCCGCTAGGGCTTTCCTCGTGGCCTTGAGCTTATTGGCCACCCGGTTGAGAGGCTCGGAGGAGTCCGCGCTGTTCCAAGCTTCCGTGATGACGCCCAAGAATTGGGGGTGCTCACTCCAGAAGTCAGAAAGTGGAAGCTCTTTTTGGACTGGCTGGATGTGCTAGTAATTCCAACTAGCAGGAGAGCGTGGTCGGATTCGGTGGCATTAAGGTGAGATAGCTTGGAGGTAGTCCCCATACCTTACCAGAGGGCGTTCGTTAAGGCCCTTTCGAGGCGGGAGAATTGCCGACGGTCGCCTTCCTGCATGTTGCACCAGGTAAAGGCGTTTCCAGTAAACGGGAGAGATGTGAGATAAGAGTTGAAGATGAAGTTGTTGAAGTCTTGCAAGGATGAATGAGGGGGAGGGTGGCCGCCAATCTTCTCTTCTCTGCAAGTGATAGCGTTGAAGTCCCCTATGCAAAGCCACGGGAGGTTATGGTGGTGGAGGTGGATGTCCAAGAGGTCATTCCAGAGGTGTTTACGATCCACGATGTCACAGCTGCCGTGAACCGCAGAAAGGATCGCGTGCTTGGGGATCAAAGGGTATTCCATCCACCAAGAAAGGGCTTGCCTGGATTCTTAGATGACTCTGATTTTGACGGCCTTGGAACAGAGGATCCAAATGTCGTGTCTGCCAGCAATGGCCGAGTGAAAGCCTAACTGCAGTTGAATGGATTTGAGTCTCTTGTGTAGGATTTTGGGTTCAAGGATGATCAAGATGTCGATCTTGTGAGTCTTCTTAAGGCTGGTGATTCTTCTCATAGTTGGTTTGTTTGCCAGACCGCAGACATTCCAGGAGAGAATGTTCAGCATTAATGAAGCTTGGGGTTGGGTTGGTTGGTCCGCTTTGCTGCGGACCTGGTGTACATGGTCGAGGACTTTGCGGCCCCTTTCTAATCAGATTTCCTAATTATGGTGGATGCTTCCCCCGCCGTCTTGGTGGATGTGCCGAGGATGGAGTCCTCAGGGCTATTTTAGGGGTGGCTGTGGGGCGTACGACCGTTTTCCAGCAGAGTCGAGGTCGGCTTTCTCCTGTGGGATGAGAAGGGTGTCGTCGGAGATTCCAATCTGGTCGCCTTCCGACTGGAGCAGGAATCCGACAGCAAGGACCTGTAGACCTCTAAGGGCCTGCTCTGGTCCTAAAATAGCAAGTGCGTCTACAGCGACAACTCTGTGAGAGGTTTGGTGGTCTGTTGTGTTCGGAAGTTCTTGGAAGGTCTTCTCTGCGTCCTCTGGGGGGCATTGTGGTCCTCATAGTCCATTTCAGGGGCCATGACTGAGTCTGCAGGAAAGGCTATCTCCTGGGATGAGTCGATCAATTCTAAAGCGAGGGCGTTGAACTGGTTGGAAAGAGGTAGGTTTGGTGGGTGGTAGGGGATCACCGCTTTGTCCAAGGAGGCGCCTCTTCCGGATTTGCCTTCACTGGAGTTGAATCTGGTGTGGGAGTTTGGTAAAGGAAGTAGGGGGGTTGGACAGGTTTTAGATGCTGGTTTCTTTTGGGATGGGGTTCTTTCGGCTCCGGTTTCTTCTTAAGCTCTGGGTGGAGACAGAAGCAATACTTTGAGAGGTGACCGCATAAATGACAGTGAGAGCAGAAGATTATGTGATTGTCGTAGATGATTTTCTGGGTGTGAGTCTGGTTGCCAAGTTCGATGAGGATATGGTTGGGGGGATCGGAGGTGAGGTCGAGTTCCACATATATCTTGGCATAGTGGGCTTTGGTCAGGTTGCTGGTTTCTACAGCAGTGGCTACGTAAGTCCCGAAAGAGTTGGCTATATGCCTAAGAGCCGTCGGAATAAAACAAATAAGGGAAAGATTAGGAAGGGTCACCCAGGCGGCGACCGTCGCTGAGTCTTCCTTAGTGTTAAAGTTCGCTGACCACTTGATTATCTTCATCTGGTGGGAGTCGACCCTATCGGTGCCTTTGGACCACACGGTCCTGTGGTCAAGGTCGGAGGAAAGATGGAGCAGAATATGCCTCTGGTCGAGTGGGGCTACCCCGTATTCTGTCGAGAGCCGTCAACTAGCAATAACCTCCTGGACCCAGGCGAGTTTGGGCAGCCTGATGAGAATTTGAGGACGAAGGAGTAGGGAAAAGAGGTGGCCAGAGAGGAGAGTTCCAGGTCGGTGAAGGGCACCGTCGGCATGGGAGATGCCAGCGGATACTCGACTTCGGTAGGGGGACGTCCGGGAACAGGAGCCCCTGTTTGGGTGCCCTATCAGGGCAAAGCTTGTCGACGAAGGAAGGCATCGAGAAGTGAGTTGCGCCCAGTATAGGTTGAGCCTGTTGCTGGGTTGCGCCAGTAGTAGCAGCACCCAGTTGTGGTTGGCTTGCACCCAGGGGGTTGGGGGCAGACCACTATGGGGCCCAGGTTGCACCAGCACGGGGGGCCCTGACTGGTTGCCAGGTTGTGCCAAGCAAGTAGTGCCAACCTGTGCGCCAAGGTAAGTGTCGCTCAGCGAAGGCTGGGTTGCGCCCAATAGGGGGTTGGGCTGCCCAAGGGGGAGTCTAGGTTGCGCAGCACCTCCCAGCCAAGGCTGGGTTACGTGAGGGAGGGTGGACCCAGGTTGCGCCAAAGATGGCCGTCCCGGAAATGCCAGCTGTCCACAGAAGCCGGCCGACGTGATCCGTAGCCCGACCGTATCGGAGAGGAGCATCACATCGACGGTGAAAGCGGTCGGCGATGAAGGTGGTTGGTGGGATTGGAAAGGGTGGTTGCGGGTTGCGCCCCCGGTCGACGCAAGCTGAAGAGGAACATTCAGGGGCGCCACCAAGGGACGCACTCCGGGTTTCGTAAGGTCCAGGTGAGGAGCCACCAAGGGGCGCACCTCAGGTAGCGCATAAGCCAGCAAATGCTGGGTTGCGCTCAGCAAAACATCGCCCATCAAATGCTGGGTTACGCCAAACCAGAGAGAGGGGTACCCAGAAGGGGCCCCAGATTGTGCCGGGTCTGGCTCCCCATAGGTTGCGCCAACTTTCGAATTTGAAATCAGTAGGGGAAATGGGCGGGCGGGAATGGGTGATTCAAATTCGATTGCCAACCCGAATGAGGGGGAAGAGGAGGGCGAGAAATCTGGCTAGGGTGAAGGGTGGGTAGTTGGCCACCGCTGATGACCGAAGCACGGCCATCCTCGGAGAGGCCACGACATGCTGCATCCGAGAGAAGCATCACATCGTCGACCACCCCTGGACGGAAGACGACCAACAGGACTTGCGGTGGGATACCCCAAACCCGACCATGGCCAACTGGTCGGAGGACCAGGCCAAAGCCGGTGGTGGACGAGGAGACCCAAGGGTAGGTACGCCGGAGCAAGGTGCCCCGACCGTGGGGCGCTGAGGACCGCAACAGTCAAAGGAAGGAGTAGGCGACATCGACGGAACGCCGGGCTGGAGAAGGACCGCCGCGAGGAGGGGGAGGAGGAGGAGGGGAGGGGGAGGGGGGAGAGGGAGGAGAGGGTGGGGGGACCGTACCTGACCGGGGAGAGGGTCACCCGTGGGGGGGGGGGCAGAGCCATCGCCCAAGGGGGAGCTCTCCAAACATCCTTCTTTCTCTCTCTCTCTATATATATATATATATATTTATATATATGTTCTAGAAATAATCAGAATATTTTAGAGAAATATGATTTTTCATCTAATTAAATCAGATTTATTTGAATCAAATAGATGAATTCGGTGGGTGTTTCGGTACCCGAAAAACTTTTAGGATGAAAATGATGTCACAAATGAATTAAATACTTACAAATACTTGCAAATAATGATTATAGATGATAAAGATATGTTTTATAAATTACCAAGGATTTGCTCACGATCAAACGAGTTCGGAAGTCGTCGGAAAGATCCTCGCATCGAAATTGATCAAATCTGAACCAACTTTAGTGCAACAGATGTCGCGGCCAAGTCGAGTGGAACGGTGTGAGTTAGAAATTGGACGTCAAAATAGACACATAGGACTATCTATTAGTTTTGGTTTTAGGTGAAATAGATGAGAAAAGATATTTAAAACTTATTTTAGAATTCACCAACCTGCTGCTAAATTCAGACAGGAATTAATGGGGTTTTTGGTGCTTTGGATGGATTGTACACCTCTTTGATGCCCATAAGATGAGCCCAAGATATGATAAAATGGAAGAGGAAGTCAAAATATTTGTGGGAGTGGTGGTGGAGTGCTCGAAAGTTGATGAGAAGGATGGTTGAAGCGGGTCAGCCTTGTGCTTGGACTTATCGACCAACAATAGGAGGGGATCGGTTTTTGTGATGTTGGGAAAGGGTAGCCAGTCTATGAGGGCTTCTATATGTAGGGTTTCTTATCCTAGATGTTAGGGTTTGTATGGAGGAGTTTTGAGTTAATTTGGTGGGGATTTGGTCAACCAATCAACTAATAAGGCTAGATGGATAATAGATTTTCATATTTGGAAAGAGTGGGTTTTGAGTTGATATTCAATAAATCTTTTAGCACGTGGCTGGTATTTAATTGAAAAATTAATCAAATATATGCATAAATGATTATGGCAACCTAGGATAGGCCACACTTAGCGGTTTGAGCTAGGGTTGAGTCCAAACAATTATTCGAATTGAATCCCGAAATGACTATAAATGGGTCTTTTGTTCCATTTGAAGATAAGTAGCAAATGTGAACTCAATTGAGTGGGAAACCATTAGCATGTGTGTAGTAGGCTCAAAATAGGTCAAAATCATGTATTAGGTCGTTTAGGTTAGATCGATATCGAGTCCAAAATTAAATTGGAAAGTACGACAAGTTTTACGATAGATAACTGGTTGGCCTAAGTTGACCCAAAAGTTGTGAGACAAAAATAGAATACAAGAGATTATGTTTGAGTTGGACATAATATATTAAATTGAAGATAAACTTGTCTAGATCAAAATTCATGAAGTAAGTTTCTAGAGGTTGAGATTTCTTGTGCTCCAAAAATTATAACTACGAAAAAGTGTATATTATGATCATAAATAATAGTGGAAAAATAAATAATAACTAATATATAATTTAAAAAATAACTATATACATATATGCAATTCGGTCTGCACACCAGCCTCGATCCTCTATCAAGGTCTCTGAAATCTCGCATCCGTTGGCCATACGGCCTTGATCCTCTCGACCAATAACGACTGCACCTGAAGACTCGTCAATTGGCCGTCTACTCTTGGTAATATAACGTCTATTCCCATCTTTTGTAATTCTTCCAATAGTTGCGGTTGAGTAGACAAGAAAAATGCCATAGATCTCGTACTCAAAACATCGGCTACTACATTCGCCTTCCCTGGATGGTAATGCAAGTCAATTTTAAAATCCTTCATCAATTCCAACCATCTTCTCTGCCTCATATTCAAGTCTTTCTGAGTGAAGACATAATTGAAGCCCTTATGGCCTGTAAAGATCTCTACTCGCTCTACATATAAATAATGCCTCTAAAGCTTCAATGCAAAGATCACTACGACAAGTTCTAAGTCATGAGTAGGATAATTCTTGTCATGAGTCCTTAATTGCCTTGAAGCATAAGCTACAACCTTCCCATGCTGCATAAAAACACATCCTAGTCCCTTTTCGGATGCGTCGCTGTAGATCACGAATCCTCTTGGTCCTGACGGAGTTGTCGAGATGGGTAGTGGTCATACGATTCAACTCATCAAATGTTGCCTGACACTCCTCAGTCCATACGAACTCCTGCTCCTTGCAGGTTAACCGAGTCATCGGTTCCGCAATCCTCACGAAGTTCTCTACAAACCTTCGGTAATACTTGGCAAGTCAAAGAAAACTTCTCACCGTAGAGGCGTTAGTCGGAATAGGCCACGTCTCTACTGTAGATATCTTTGTCGGATCAACTGAAATAACTTCTCCCTAGACAACTTGTCCAAGAAAAGCGACACGATCTAAGAAGAACTCGTATTTGCTCAATTTAGCATAGAGCCTCTCACTCATCAATTTCTCCAAAACAATCCTCAAATGTTGTTTGTGCTCCTCACGACTCTTCTAATATATCGAATTGTCATCAACAAAAACAACCACAAATTGATCTAAATATTGGTGGAACACTCTATTCATCAAATTCATGAACACTGTCGGCGCATTTGTCAATCCGAAAGGCATCACTAAGAACTCATAATGACCATAATGAGTCCTGAATGATGTCTTCGGAATGTCTTCTCTGTGCACCTTCACTTAGTGATATCCCAACTTCAAATCATTCTTCAAAAATACCTTCGCTTCTATCAGTTGGTCGAACAATTCATCAGTCAGGGGCAGCGAATACTTGTTATTGATGGTTAATACGTTAATGCGTTCAGTACTCGGTAGTCAATGCACATAAGTATTTACCTATCATTCTTTGGCACAAATAGCACTGGAGCCCCCCCAGGGTGATGCACTTGGTCGAATGAAACCCTTGGTCTGCAACTCTTCCAACTGAATATTCATATTATTTTACTCCTTTTTCGTAAACTGATACATATTAGAAGAAATTGGTGCTGCTCCTGGCAATAACTTAATGCTAAACTCCATTTGTCCGTCAGGTGGTAGACCTGGTAACTCCTCCGGGAATACATCCATGAAATCTTTGACAATAGGCGGCAGTGATACTACCTCCATAGACATGAATGCTTCTACTATTGGGCCTACTCCCTTCTCAATGGTCCCTCGCATAAATTCAAACTCCGGACGTCCTGGTGGTCTGAAGGTAACACTCCCTCTATGACAATCTAACACGGCATGGTACTGGCTCAACCAGTCCATCCCCAATACTACATCAAAATTCGGCATTAAAAATAACAAAAATTGCGCTCTCATCTCCCTTCCACACATGACCATAGAACAAGTTCTACATATACTAGTGGCCGGCACAATACCTCCCCCCGTAAGAATCTTCCAACTCTTAGGCAAGGGCGAGGTTGCTACTCTATGCATTGCTACAAAACTACTAGATATGAAAGACGAAGTGGCCTCTGAATCAAATCATGCAGTGGCAGATATATATGCTACTAAGATAGTACCTATAATCGCCATGCTCTCAGGTTCTTCCTCATCTGGTATCATGTCAAAGGCCTGACCATGCCTTTGCGCTCCATTTTATTGCCTAGCTCTCTCATATTGTACCTCCTGAGTGGGTAAGGGTGGTCCCCTCTGTTGTCTTCCAGGTGCTGGTAGCTCGGAACTGTAGTCGCCCGAGTAGGTGGTTTGGGTCCTAGCGGTGCTGGCTACAGATTTACCCGTTCATGTCGCTGCGGACACTCCCTAGCCTGGTACTGATTCGAGCCACACGATAGACACTGCCCAAGCCTCTTATGCAGTCTCTCGAAACATGTCCCTTCTTGTTGCAGAAATGACAAGCCAGGAGATCCTTTGCTGGGTAAGGGACAACTCTCTGTTGGTGTAGTCCTCTGGGTCGTCTGATAGGTCCTCCTGACTATCGCTTGGCTGGTGCTGCTGCGGTAGGGTGTCACGCCCTAGTTCCAAAATATATAGGAACCCAAGACATGAGCATGCCAGTTGTACGGCTAGAATAAGTATTACCAATTTAATAGACTTATCCTAATTGTAGTACGTTGTATCCTATAACTATTACAACAGTCACAGGTAATCTAACATCTCCACATCAACGATACTAGAATCTCATCCATACTAAACAATCAATACAAAATAATATAATAATTGTCTGGCTGAAATAAAATATAAGTCTAAAATAATAAAATACAAGATCTGTCTGAAATAATCAAGTCTGACAAAAATATATACATTGAAACAAAGTACAATATTGGAATAGTAAAATACTAAAATAAGGAAATGTAACTCCTCTCCCCATATTTTTCAAAATTTAATTTTATTTATCGTGCTTAAATATATTTTCGTCAAGACGTTGTGAATGATTTTATGATTTATACTTTTATCAAAACTAGTTTAAATTTAAAGTACTAATTTGTTTAATAAAACATTTTATTAAATTATATTATTGTTTTGATTTGATTTTGGATTTTTATTAATAGTTGATTTCTAAAATAGTTTGAAGTCCATATTATTATGAATAATAAAAAGGTTGGTCCTTTGCTTTTAAATAATGATTTGGAGTACTTATAAAAATATATGCTTCACAATAATTGATGGCATTGAGTATTATTTTAAATTAATCAGTCATTTGATTATATTTGAATTTATTTCAAATTATTTTGAAATGCTATCAAATATGCTTTTAAATTATTTTATATATAAAATATTGTTTTGAACACCTATGGTGACTAATTGAATAGATTTGATTAACTAGCCTTAAAAATTATTTATTCTTATACTTGACTAATAAAGTATTTGTAATTTATTTATAAATAATTAATCAATTTTTATGATTTAAATTAGTTTTGATAAACACTAAGGTTGATTTAATTAATATAATTATCAATTATAGTTACTGACCAAGAAAATCTATTATTTATTATTTTCATTTATGGAGATATTGTTAAACTATGGGGATGGTACCAAATATTATTTTCAATAATCATGGCAACTAACTAGATTTGACTAATTTAAATTTAAATATTTCTATTATTATCGTTGATCATTAAAGGATTTTCTAGAATTATTGTACTAATGAAAATATACTTTAAATTAGTCTGATGATAACTAATATTAGTTTTAAAAAGATGATAGTAATCAAGTGTCAAGTGTTTGATTAAGCTTTGAACGTATATGATTCAATAATATCGAATAATACTTTAAAATTTATTGTTGTGATCATTTATAGGATTTCAATTATATTAATTTTAATTTAAAGGTTATTTAATTTAAATTAGAAGAAGAGGGTTTATCAATTAGGATTCGAATCCTCATCCATTAAGAAGTCTCATCTCCTATTTAATGAGAACCTTCTCCTAATTTTTCTCCCAAAGAAGTAAATTACATCCCTGCCAACTCCCCGACACCCTTCACCACCACCAGCAGAACAACTCACCCACACCCGTTTGCCCTTCACCACCCACACCACATATAACCTACGACCACCAACACTGCAACTCGACCGCTTCAACGACCTCCCGATTTCATCCACCTGCACCCGTCGACCAAAACCAGCCACAGCGCCATCACCGTGCTCTTCACAACCGTGTCCGGACCCGTGTGTCAGTATCCATCTCATCTCATTCTATGATATTACAAATTACAAGCCAGATTTCGTGTCCGACAAACCGAACACCAAAACCCAAATCTTGTGCCCGTATTGACAGGCTAACACGAGCATTACAGACAACTCTCCATGTCCGACCTCCTTCCTGAGCCCCGCAGCCAGGCCACCGCAACTGCGGATAACACCATCATCATCGACCACCACTACAGCCATGGCAACCAGTACCCCTCCGCCACGGACACCACCAGAACCTAATACCCCTTGTCTACCACCATCACTGTAGTTCCCCGTCCCGCAAAGTCAATCGGAGGAATAGAAATGCCGACGGCGTTCGGACTTGGCCTTACAACGGCGATTCGAAGACATCGCTCAGGTGGGGTAGTTTCGGTGAACTTGCCTCATCTCAGCCTTCACTTAATAATTCGTCTGTTTTCAACTTGCACAAGTAGGCTAATATAAAAGCTACGAACGCACATAGCTAAGGGAATAATCCCGACCCGTCGGAATGTCTTAGAACATGGAAAATGGTCCCACGGTCTCAATAGAAGTCGGCTCAGCGTGCTTTTAAATGACACTCGGTCCTTCGTCCCGTGGCTTGGGAGAAGGAAAGTTGGTATTCGACACAAACTATGAACTTACCTAAGTCATAGGCGTCGCCCGCATAAATGCTCGATAAAGCATGCACGTTTCCACTGCGCAAGGCTTGGCATAGCCTTGGCTCGTCCCTCGGGTTAAGTTGTAGGCTTGAGTAAGTTCAAAGTTATGCCGGTCGACCTAAAGTCATTCCAAGTGTCGTCCCGCTCGTTCTGCGGTTGTCAAGTCAAAGTCCCACGATCTCATGGGCCGTCATATAACGTATGACTTGGGTGATAGCGTTGCGTAGGACAGAAGTCAGTTAAAGGCACGAGCCACGGTTGGCACGATGTAAAGTTAGCCACGGTCCATGGCACTTAAGGAACATGTTTTGTTCAAGTTAAGTTGGAAGGCTACGTAGTAGTCGTTCCCTCGAGTTCAAAGAAGTTTGAGGCGGTCCCTCGGTTGGGAGCCTCGCGTCCTATCTACGTTAAGGTGTTTCGAGGCGGTCCCTCGGTTGGGAGTCTCGCGTTCCTATCCACGTTAAGTATTCGAGGCGGTCCCTCATTTGGGAGTCTCGCGTTCCTATCCACGTTGAGTATTCGAGGCGGTCCCTCGGTTGGGAGTCTCGTGTTCATATCCACGTTGAGTATTCGAGACGGTCCCTCGGTTGGGAGTCTCGTGTTCCTATCTACGTTGAGTATTCGAGGCGGTCCCTCGGTTGGGAGTCTCGCGGTCCTAAGGCACGTTATGCCAAGTGTGATTCAGAACACGAGTTGCTAAGTATGGTTCCGGTCGTACCAACAAATAGGACATGCATTTACGTGAGTCTAGATGTCTCGTAGGTGCGTAGTCATTGGACACCTTGTCGACAAAGATTTCTGCCTAGACTGGTTATACGTCGGGGCACCGGGCCCAGTCCTCCTAGGGGGTAGACGTTATAGCAACGCATGCTTTTATTGTGTGGGTAGTCGGGGGCTTTCAATGGGGCTAGCTACCTTGCATCGAAGGACCCGCCGTCTATCCGAGCTATGTCTGCGATGGCTTGTCATGCCAGTGGCCTTTCATATAGATAATCGGCGTGCTAAGCGGCGAATCCGCATGCACGGTGTCGGTCATTACAAAGGAAGTGTAAGCACGGTATGCGTTGAATGGTGAAATGTGTGCTCGGTTGCACCCAAAGTATTATAAAGCCTACGATTCGATTATACGTAAAGACACGTGCTTCGGCACGAGATACGTTGTCGTACTTGAGTTCTCAACATCGGTTCCACAAGTTGGGTTATATGTTTTGAGTTAAGTCGAGAAGGGCCGTAGGGCAAGTATTTGACACGACCTAGTCGTTACGTCCAAGAGTATGGTGCGAAAGACAAGTATGAGTTGGTACGTTGTCAATGCAAGCACGAGAAAGGTCTAGAGGCAAAGTATGGGTACGTTATTAGTGCAAGACACGAAGATGGTCTATAGATACTAAATAGGCCGAGCGTCGGTCCTAAAATCGATCCTAAGGCAAGACTAGAAAGACAATCGTAAAGGGGCTTGTATTGCACAAAGTAAATAAACGTGTTGGTTTTGTATGGGTGGGCGAGAAGCTCACTCCACCAGTACAGTGGTACTGACACCCACACAGTGTTTATGTACAGGCACAGGTAGAAGCTCGTGGTGCGGGGCTCGCTTGGATGCGTCGAGCATGAAGTTCCTTGGCGATTCGAAGTGTACGGCCGCGTGAAGACAGACTTATACGGGACATAATGTATGGACATCGCCTTCCGAAGCTTCCGCTGGATTCAAGTATTGTATCGAGAGATGAGAGAGAGCAGAGTGACTTGTAATGTGAGACGAGTGCATTTGAGTGATTGTAATCTTGGCCTTGTGCCCCCAATGTAACCGTTGTTTCGATATCAATAAAGATTATCTTTGAATAACTTGTGTTTTGTTCTAAATTTTCGCTGCGTGTTCAATGTCTCTACTTGGGACTTCTGAGCGACGACCCCGTCGCCGCCGCTGTAATCGGCCGTTATGGAACCCGCCTTGCACGAGCGCAATCTAGGCTCGTGCGGCATCACGCCTTAGCGAGGACGATCGCTCCTACGGGAGCGGGGCGTGACATAATGGTATCAGAGCACGGCTTTACGTCCTTGGACTATCGATTGAATTATTTAACTCCGTCGTTCCGTAAACTCTGAATTGTGCTTCTGCAACATGATATCGTTGGTGCGCTCTCTCTCAAACGTCCCTCGGCATGTCCATACAATAAGTCTAATTTTTGAAAGCTCGTACAAGCGTTCAATCGAACGCATCGATAGGTTGGCCTTTGGGCCGAGCGGTGCCGACCTTGAGTTGATGGAAGATACGTGCCAAAGTTAACAAGTCGTGTGCGTGCCTAACGAGTCCTATGTCGGCATTAGCAAATGAGCATGCAAAGTCGGAGTATAGTCCATACGGGATGGTTATGCGGCACAACTTAGTCCGCGTATCGCGCACCTCGACCTTTTGGTGCAAACGAGTCGCAACCGAAATTAAGTACCGCTTGGCCGGGAACGGAGATACACTTGGAGTGTATATCGATAGGAACGTTATCAGACTAACGCTTAGGCGTACACGGAAGATTGTTCTGGATTTTGAAGAATAGTGCGAACGACTTAGTGCGTCGATGCGACGTGAACGATTACGCTAGGGATTCGTCGAACGAATCCGAAACATGTCTTAGCGAATAACGTGAACGTGATTTGGACTAGATTGGATGACTCGAATCCCGAGTGGTGTATGGTCCATCTTGGAAATAATTCGAGCGAAAGATTGAGGATTGTACGAGTATGAAATACGAAAACGATTGAGTAGGAAAAATCGAATCGAGGAAATTAATACGGATAGTATACGAAAAGTTAGCACGACAGGTAGATAGCGTGCACAAAAGGTTTGACTTTGAAGTTATGCAAACGACTCTGAGGATTGAAATCGTTGTGCTCGATGGTTTGAGTTAGCAAGGAATGATGCAAATTGAAGAAATACGTAGTCGATGACTTAAGATAGATGGATAAACGATACGTGAATTTGGGTTGAAGAAATTGATACGGTGAACGATTCGAGGAGATTATCCAGTCGGACGCTAGCATCATTCGTACGACTCAAAATTTGTTGTAAACGAAGATCGTTAGGTTACGTATATCGTCGATGGTATTGAGGCATATCAAAGATAATATACGATAACTCGGGGTACTCTGACACGGTGAATGACAATCATACAAGTGTTATCGTTCTGATGGATGCAATACTTAGGATCTTGATTGAGGCGAATGTTGGGTGAAAGAAATCGTTTTGATGGTTGCGTTGATAACCACAACGTCGACGGTCTTGTCTTGTGCGAGCGCAACTCTAGCCTTGCACATGCGTCACATCGGATTGGGGCGATCGTTCCGCGTGAGCGCTGACATGGTGATTCGTATCGCGGAAATGATCGAACTCGGAAAATCTGGCTGCGGCAACTTCGATTGTCCTGACTTGTCGGTTTGATGCGAAGGAGAACTCGAGAATGTTAGGACTTGTAATTGACGATTGAGTAAAACTTGAGGATTGAGTAGGTCCAATCCACGCATCGAGAATGAACGAGTCTAGACACGAAACAAGAGTTACGTCCCGATGAGAATGATTATTCCGCGGGAGCGTTGCATGGTGATTCATGAACCACCGTAGATAATCTGACTCGCGTGAGATCGGAGCGTGGCATACTGTTGAGTCAGACGACCTTGTGATTGATTATGTGAATTGGAATAGATGATTTCGGAAACGTGGAATATGAATTATGGTTTTGCGATGAATCGGGTCGTAGCATGCTGGATTTGAGAATGAATGATAGGCGGATTATGTCGAACGTGTTCGAAGAGGTAGACTATGTGAAACGGTTTGATGAACGAACGATATTGATATAACGTGAAATTGGTCGAAACGTGAGTTATAGTAGGATGGCTTTACCGAACGACTCGTACCCCATGCGACGAATATTGGGATGTGCGTAGGAAATCGATGCTCGATGTTAGAAATCAGAGTGATGCGAGCTTGGGTAGAAAACCCCATACCAACAATTTGGTTTGACCTTAGGATGGGGTCAGTTTTGATATCGTTGTTTGGGGACTATGATTCCAAGTACTGACGAAAAGACATAGCCTAGCGGTTAGGCAGGCGTTCGAGCGCGAAGCGTTAGGAGTTACGGAGGCACCACTCGCGAGTCTCGGCTGACATGTACGTATATCAGGGACGCCCAAATATGTGCACGATCCGACTCGAGTGGTGATGGCGGATTCTCTATCACGAGGCTTGGCTGAAATGTATATATTTTGGGAACGCCTGGAATATGTGCACGATCCAACTAAGTGATACGTTAAATCAAGTGAGACTTGAGGAACGAAAAAGTGTCGAGAATTTTGAGATCGTAAGTTTCGAAGAAATGTTGACGGTAACACGATCATTGAAATAAAACGAGTTCGAATGTTGGTTGATCGATTAGTGTGCCTTACGAATAAGTTAGCGATAGCACGAGCGTGGCTCCAAATTAAAGAAACGCGTAGGCGGAATGTGTACGATTGAGTCTTGGCCGTAGAAATAGTAGGATGGCTTGCCTTCAGGAAAGTCTCGAGGACGAGACTTGTTCTGAGTGGTGTATGTTGTAGTGCCCCGTCCCACAAAGTCAATCGGAGGAATCGAAACGCCGACGGCGTTCGGACTTGGCCTTACAACGGCGACTCGAAGACATCGCTCAGGTGGTGGGTAGTTTCGATGAACTTGCCTCATCTCAGCCTTCACTTAATAATTCATCTGTTTTCAACTTGCACAAGTAGGCTACTATAAAAGCTACGAACGCACATAGCTAAGAGAATAATCCCGACCCGTCGGAATATCTTAGAACATGGAAAATGGTCCCACGGTCTCAATAGAAGTCGGCTCAGCGTGCTTTTAAATGACACTCGGTCCTTCGTCCCGTGGCTTGGGAGAAGGAAAGTTGGTATTCGACACAAACTATGAACTTACCTAAGTCATAGGCGTCGCCCGCGTAAATGCTCGATAAAGCATGCACGTTTCCACTGCGCAAGACTTGGCATAGCCTTGGCTCGTCCCTCGGGTTAAGTTGTAGGCTTGAGTAAGTTAGGCAAAAGTTATGCCGGTCGACCTAAAGTCATTCCAAGTGCCGTCCCGCTCGTTCTGCGGTTGTCAAGTCAAATAGTCCCACGATCTCATGGGCCGTCATATAACGTATGACTTGGGTGATAGCGTTGCGTAGGACAGAAGTCAGTTAAAGGCACGAGCCACGGTTGGCACGATGTAAAGTTAGCCACGGTCTATGGCACTTAAGGAACATATTTTGTTCAAGTTAATTGGAAGGCTACGTAGTAGTCGTTCCCTCGAGTTCAAAGAAGTTCGAGGCGGTCCCTCGGTTGGGAGCCTCGCGTCCTATCTACGTTAAGGTCTTTCGAGGCGGTCCCTCGGTTGGGAGTCTTGCGTTCCTATCCACGTTAAGTATTCGAGGCGGTCCCTCGTTTGGGAGTCTCGCGTTCCTATCCACGTTGAGTATTCGAGGCGGTCCCTCGGTTGGGAGTCTCGCATTCCTATCCACGTTGAGTATTCGAGGCGGTCCCTCGGTTGGGAGTCTCGTGTTCCTATCCACGTTGAGTATTCGAGGCGGTCCCTCGGTTGGGAGTCTCGCGGTCCCAAGGCACGTTATGCCAAGTGTGATTCAGAACACGATTTGCTAAGTATGGTTCCGGTCGTACCAACAAATAGGCCATGCATTTACGTGAGTCTAGATGTCTCGTAGGTGCGTGGTCATTGGACACCTTGTCGATAAGGATTTCTGCCTAGACTGGTTATACGCCAGGGCACCGGGCCCAGTCCTCCTAGGGGGTAGACGTTATAGCAACGCATGCTTTTATTGCGTGGGTAGTCGGAGGCTTTCCATGGGGCTAGCTACCTTGCATCGAAGGACCCGCCGTCTACCCGAGCTATGTTTACGATGGCTTGTCATGCCAGTAGCCTTTCATATAGATAATCGACGTGCTAAGCGGCGAATCCGCATGCACGGTGTCGGTCATTACAAAGAAAGTGTAAGCACGGTATGCGTTGAATGGTGAAATGTGTGCTCGGTTGCACCCAAAGTATTATAAAGCCTACGATTCGGTTATACGTAAAGACACGTGCTTCGGCACGAGATACGTTGTCGTACTTGAGTTCTCAACATCGGTTCCACAAGTTGGGTTATACATTTTGAGTTAAGTCGAGAAGGGCCGTAGGGCAAGTATTTGACACGACCTAGTCGTTACGTCCAAGAGTATGGTGCGAAAGACAAGTATGAGTTGGTACGTTGTCAATGCAAGCACGAGACAGGTCTAGAGGCAAAGTATGGGTACGTTATTAGTGCAAGGCACGAAGATGGTCTATAGATACTAAATAGGTCGAGCGTCGGTCCTAAAATCGATCCTAAGGCAAGACTAGAAAGACAATCGTAAAAGGGCTTGTATTGCACAAAGTAAATAAACGTGTTGGTTTTGTATGGGTGGGCGAGAAGCGCACTACACCAGTACAGTGGTACTGACACCCACACAGTGTTTATGTGCAGGCACAGCTAGAAGCTCGTGGTGCGGGCCTCGCTTGGATGCGTCGAGGCATGAAGTTCATTGGCGATTCGAAGCGTGCGGCCGCGTGAAGACAGACTTGTACGGGACATAATGTATGGACATCGCCTTCCGAAGCTTCTGCTGGATTCAAGTATTGTATCGAGAGATGAGAGAGAGCAGAGTGACTTATAATGTGAGACGAGTGCATTTGAGTGATTATAATCTTGGCCTTGTGCCCCCAATGTAACCGTTGTTTCGATATCAATAAAGATCATCTTTGAATAACTTGTGTTTTGTTCTAAATTTTTGCTGCGTGTTCAATGTCTCTGCTTGAGACTTCTGAGCGACGACCCCGTCGCCGCCGCTGTAATAGGCTCGTGCGACATCACGCCTTAGCGAGGACGATCGCTCCTACGGGAGCGGGGCGTGACAATCACCGTCCCCAATCGGCTGTCCCCTACTCCACAACTACGGCCACATCCGCTACTTCCAATCAACAACCACCATTGGGGAAAACCAAAACTGTTACATCAACAAAAACCACCCAACACCAAACACCACAACTACTTACCTGTCGTCGCACGCCGCCACGAGCCCGTCGGCCGGATCCCCAGCCACCTCTTCGTACACCAAGCACACACGCCGACCAGTGGCGAGCCCGGCGCCATTACAGTGCGACTGCAGCCCGCCACGTGCTTCTGCGATAGGCCGCCCCGCCGCGTCCAACGAACATCTGCCCCCGAACATCGACCACGAGTAGTCGTGACCTGCGCCTCTCCGACGTGCGTACTAGCACCACTGCCATGCCATCTAGGTGAGCGCCCTTCCGTTTTCCTACCTTTTCTTCCCCTTTCTCTTTCGCATACTCAACACTCCCTTTTCTGTTCCTCAAATTAATTCATGCTCTCTCTTCCCTTTAGCTTTTGTTGCTTAGTTTTTTTTCCAAAAATGGTGGTTTTTTCTTGTTAATGCAGCAGCTCAGTAGAAGAAAAAAATACAGTAGTCTTCAGCTAAAATATGGCTAATACAATCAGGAGGGGAAAGAAAAAGAACTCGATCTAAGTTGGAGGGCATGACCGGCCAAGGAATGAGCTGCTCGGTTCCCTGACCTTCTCACGAACATAAACTGTAGCTCTAGAGATGCCGGAATATCTCTAATTTTTGAGATAATAGTATCCGATAACCTCTAGGGGATGAGTGAGGAATCTCCTCTAAAAATCCTGATAACTGTCAATGAATCTCCTTCGATAGTAGCCCTATATGCATTGAGGTGCTGAGCAAGTTAAATCCCGATCTTTATAGAAAGGACCTCCACTTGGAAACTAAGATCTGGACCATATAATTCTTGTATGAAACTTGTTATAGCCTGCAAGAACCGACCATTGGAGTCTCTCACTATGGCTGATGCCGCAATGGATGATGAGGTGGTTACACCGTCCACATTTATCTTAATGTAACCCTCCAAAGCTGGACGCCACATGGTTGAGGAGAGAATGGAGGTTCGGTTCTCATGGGTCTCTTCCATTAAGACATTGTCACCAATCGAATATGAGTGAAAGAGATTTACTGCCCGCTCAATAATGCGCTGAGGGCATAGGGCTTCATGTTGAAAAATGCATTCGCCTCTGGCCTTCCAGATCACCTTTAAGATGTTGGCGCCCAGCCCTAGAGCCTCCTCGGCCTTCTTGTCACTCAACCAGAGTTGGAGGAGGTGGTTGATTTTGGGTTTGCTGTCGACACGCAATCCGACAGGGCTAGCAAACCAATATGGTTTAGCGATGTTGCACTTTAGAAACAGGTGATCCATGTCTTCTTTATAAAGAAGGCAAAAAGGACACAATGGATTAACATGTGGATTTCGCTTATGAATTATGCCAAGGAGAGGGAGGGCGTTATTCAACATTCTCTATATAAACATCCGAATCCTAGAAGAAACACCACCCATCTTCCAAAGTTCTGCCCAGTTGGCCGTTGGTGTGGAGGGCGAAGAACATGTGGGCCTCTGCAGATAAATAGGCTCATCCAAGGACTTAGACGAGAATATTCCCATTTTGGTTCTAGTCCAGATGAGCTTATCCTGGCTATCCCCTTCGCTAAGGTTGAAATCAGCTATGGCTTTTGCTTCCATTGGGGAAAAAATGGAGAATATAAGAGGATGGTTCCAAGTTCTATTTATAGGATCCATTAAATCTCGAACAAGCTTTAGGCCTTCCGGCAGCAAGGTGCAGGGGGTTACACGATACCCAGGAATCCCTGGTACCTATGGTTCGGTGATGATGTCAAGCCAACGTCCTCTGACCTTCCAACAGAGATTGCCTTCCATGATACTTCAACTATCTAGGATGTTAAGCCATGTCGGGGACGCACGTTTACGCTTGGGCTCATGCCACAGTGACCTGTTCTGGAGATAAATACCTCTAAGAAAAGTAGCCCATAGTTTATGCGGGCAAGCCAAGAATCTCTATAGAAGTTTTCCAACAAGTGACCCATTAACCCAGTATGGGTCTCTGAACCCGAGACCTCCATCTCTCTTAGGCTTGGTAAAATTCTTCCATGCAAGGAAGTGCAATTTCTGTTTTGCGGCTTCATGCCCCCACCAAAAAGATCTATACTAGTGCTCGAGCCTTTGACAGATGGCTTTAGGGATCTTGTACGATGACATCGAGTAGATGGGAATGGATCCCAAAGTGGATTGGATAAGGAACGCCCGTCGTGCATGAGATAACGATCTTGATTTCCAACCCTGTAGACGAGAGTTTACCTTGTCGAGAATGCCAGTATAGGTGGAGATCCTACCTTTGGGAAGGAGAAGAGAATTGCCAAGATACTTGTCTGAACCACTCATATTTGATAGATGAAGGATAGCAGCAAGCTCCTTCTGAGCATGGGGATGAACTCGCTTACTGAAATGAATACTCGACTTACCGAAATTGATATTTTGACAAGACCAAGAGGCATATCGAGTAAGGATAGCTTGCACCGTCTGTAGTGTATTCTAGATTGCCTGACCAAATATTAAGATGTCGTCCACAAATAAAAGATGTGAGATCGATGGCCGTGAAGCGGTTGATCCTAATGCCTTGATAGAGACCGCTATGTTCATAATTCTAAAATATGTACGATCCGAGCAAAGAATGAAGATGTAGGGGGATAAAGGGCACCCCTGTCTAATGCCTCTCTGTGGAAGGAAGAAACCCTTAAGGACACCATTGATGATGTAGAAAGAGGCAGATGTTATGCGCTTCATGATGAGGTTATTCAAGTGATCCTGGATCCCCATTTCGTTGAGAACTGATTGAGTAAATGACCATGCAAGTCTTTCATATGCCTTTGCCATATCAATCTTGAGCACGAAGGAGTTTCACTTTGTAGAAAAATCGCATAGCCTGGAAGACTTCTTTCACGATGATGGTGTTGTCTGAGCTCTGTCTCCATGGGACAAAAGCATTTTGGAAAGGAGAAATCAGTTTGTCCAACAATGGCCCGAGTTTATTTGGTAGGATTTTAGAAGTAGTTTTGTAGGATACATTACAAAGTGCAATGGGGCAAAAATTTGTCGGAGTCGCTGGTGTAGTCTGCTTGGGGAGAGCCAAATGGGTATGGTTTATAGCTTGAGGCATCTCACCCGTAGCGAAGAATATTTGGATTATACTTACCAGATCGTCACCTACCGCATTCTAGCACTTTTGATAAAATATAGCTGGATACCCGTCCGGCCCCGGCGCTTTGAATGGCCCCATACATTTTATAGTATCGAAGATCTCCTCAGCAGTTGGTACGACTCCTAGTGCCTTATTGTCCTCCTCAGAGATTGGATTGCGTGAGATTTTGAAGTCGAAGTCCATCTGGGATGAGTCATCGTCCCCTAAAAGGTTTACAAAGTGGTCGAGGTGATAGTCCTCTGATCAAAGGTCCAGGAGCCATCAAGCAACTGCATAGATCGGATTTCATTTCTCCTCCACTGGCCTGCGGCTTTGAGGTGGAAGTACTTCGAGTTCCGATCCCCGTCCTTTATCTACTTACACTTTGCCCGTTGTCTCGAGTAGATCTCGTCTATGAGTAGGAAATCATTTAGGTCCACATTGATATCCCTCTCTATCTGCAACGATGAGGAATTAGGGGGTCCCGATTGGATGGTAAGCAAACAATCTTTGAGATAGCTGATGCGATTTCGAATGTTGCTGAACTTTGATCGGCCCCATTTATGGAGAGAGGACAGCATGGTTTGGAGTTTCTGTGGGAGGGAGGTGTTCGGCTTTGAGGAGGCCTCTCGCCAGAAGGATTGGACAGTCTCTGGAAAGGACGTTGTGGTCATCTAACAAGCTTCAAAGCGAGGCGGTCTTCGCTTTCATTTCAGCTGATTGTTTGTATTTAGGAGGATGGGAGCATGATCGCTGTTGTACCTAGAGAGAGCATGGACGGTGGTGTGTAGGTGACTGCACCACTCTGTATCAGCCATGGCCCGGTCCAGTCGTTCTCTAATGTGGTACAGAGGACTACGTCCATTTGACCATGTGAACCCTGGACTAATGCATCCCAGATCAAGTAGGCCGCAATGATTAATCAATTGGTTAAAAGAGCCAGCTGAGTGTAGTTCAAAACCTCGACCACCTGTCTTCTCATCAGCTTTAGTAATGGCGTTAAAATGGCCCTAACAGCATCAAGGAACAGTGAACTTTGAAGAGAGCTCCTTGATAGTTTCCCACAGTTTAGGCCTTTCATTCCTTCTAGGGCAACCATAAACACAAAGAAGATTCCATGCTAGAGTATTGTCGTCATTTAGAATGAAGAGGAGGATAAGATTTGGAGAAGAGAAAGTGACATTAGCCTGGACCGAGTCTTCCTAACCAAGCCATAGTCAACAAGATCTGCCGATAGGAGCAACTGAAAAGACGTTTGGATAACCGAGATGGGGAGAGTTTGGGAAGTGTGGGAGGGAGGCGAAAGAGTTTCAGAGATGAAAAAATTAATGGATGGGTGGCGGAGAGGAATGAGCGGAGGGTTTAGACTGCCGGGGCATTCCTCGCACCCCAACATTTCCAAGAGAGGATCAACATAGCCCTTGCGGCTGTTGAAGGCCAGCCGCAACGACCATTTGAGTTGAGTTTATAGGTGTTTAAGAGAGAGCTAACTGCTTATGCGATTTGGAAGAGGTGCTCGGAGAGCCAGTGCGTTTCCTCGTTCCCATGAGAGTAGAGACGGAGTTAATATATGCCAAACGAGCACGTCTTTTTCATGAGAGCTTGTGACGGTGACCAACAGCGGTCGGAGAGTGAGGGGAGATGGGGGAGCTCGATGATAGGTTCACTGAAGGGGTGTAGGAGTAGTCTGATAGATGGGTCATTGTCATACCCCGGAACCAGAATACTGGAGAGCGGGGGAATAACTCAGCCAGCTACGTATTACGGGTAGGTAAATACCGTATAATACGATCAATGCTGTCTAAAAGACGAGGGGGTGCATACTACATGAAAGTCTCACTATGGTTACTTCACATCTATTGTCTCAATCATTCAAGCAAGAAACAGTAATAGAGAACATATGAGATAAAGCAGTAAGGCGTCCCAAACGCTCAGTCAAAATGTTCTTGATATCTAGCTTTACAAAATATAGCCAGATGATGAATCAAGGTATACACAATTGTTATCAGCTGCAGTCTGACTTAATTACAATTATGTAAAAGTAAGTACAAGACAATCCGACTAACATGTCGGTGCCAAACAGCAAAATATAAAGTAAGTAACAAAACGAGCGGGGAAGTAAGGAACCCACTCGAGTCCTCCTGCGATCATCCCTCTAGTATTGACCATCTTGGAGGTAGAAGTAAGCTGAGTCCTCGGGGACCGGCTCTAAATCTGGCCATGCAAAACCAGAGAGGTTAGACCTCTAATAGCAAGTACCGCAAGGAAGCACGATATGAGAAATTAAAACCAGTAATAAGAGAATATGATAAGTAGATCTCTGCTTGCCACTGGGATTCACATAATATCACGACACTTCGAACCAACCTCCCAACCAAACAAGGACAGAAGTTGGCCCGTCATGCCCTGACATTCGGATCATCTCAGTTAGGTAACAGAGTAGGTACAGCACACAAATAAATCAATTTAAACGGCCATGCAACTACTACGGCTTGCTACTGTGAGTTCTAAGTTATCCTGGAATTATGCAATAAGGATTCCTCAGTTCTTACTATGTACAAGCAAGGCTAGTTTATCCAGTCAACCAATTGCACCAATCATGAATTAGACGAGTCCCAGCGGGACGTCCGTCATCAATATACAATATACAATAGATAATATAACCAGATACCGCTCCCTGCCCGTGTGGCAGATTTGCAGCATCTGTGGGGACCAACCGGCCTGTCGGGCACTACTAGTCCCAAGAGGGCTGCCATGTAAGAACTCAGAAATCCATTCTCTCTATGCAATCATTATTTTATTTAACTTAATAGTCTCTACGTTGAGAGAAATCCCATGCCGTGGATCATGGTCATTCAGAATGAGTACTTTCGTACGAGGTACGATATGCACAACTCTACAACGATGCCCGTACGGTTAGGTTATAGGTCTTACATAGCGTAATGCAACAATCCAAACTAACCACGGAATAATCATGCCTTGACCATAAAGTACACATGCTTCTTTTGTAGAAAATATAAATAAATAAATTAAAGCCTGCATGTGTGTCTGTATGTCAATATTCGGGATCGGCCAATCGATTATAATAGTTCATAGTTAATATGAACGTGTCTCATTCATTCAATTTAATAAGACGACTAGCCAGTCTCTTAGTTCCAACTAGGAACGCATGATCAATTATTAGTCAAGTAACAGTCGGGGTCAATTCGTGACAAGACATAAAAGTCAAATTAGTATTAAGCATGGTCGAGTCCATAACTAGTATAAAATAGTTGGTAACATATTCTTGAAGCCAAAGAAAAGATCTACAAATTTCATGTTGGGAGTTGGAAGAAATTTTAGCCACAATTTCGTCAATTAGGACATATAACAGTCAGAAACAACCAAAATAGGCATTATGCGGCCTATTCTATGACATGCATGCGGACTAACTGCGACATGCGGCTCATGCGGCATATGCGGCCCAACTGCGACACCATATATAGCTCAACTGTGACATGCGGCCTATGCGGCCCAACTGCGACACCATATGCGGCCTACTGCGACATGCGACCTATGCGGCCCAACCGCGACACCATATGCGGCTCAACTGCGACATGTGCCTCATGCAGCCCAACCGCGACATCTATGCGGCTCAACTGCGACATGTGCCTCATGCGGCCCAACCGTGACATCTATGCGGCTCAACTGCGACATGCGGCCTATGCGGCCCAACCGCGACATCTATGCGGCTCAACTGCGACATGCGGCCGATGCGGCACAACCGCGACATCTATGCGGCTCAACTACGACATGCGGCCTATGCAGCCCAACTGCGACATCTATGCGGCTCAACTGCGACATGCGGTTCATGCTGCAGATGAACATAGAAGTTTGACCAAAATTGTTTTGGCCATAACTTTTTCAAAATAAATCGGAATCTAACTTTTCAAAAGCCAAACTTTGGTAGAATTAAATTCTCTACAACATGGAACCACTTATTTTCGAAAACACAAAGTTTGATATCAAAACTATAAAATCCATATGAAAACCAAAACTTAAAACTTAGATCTACACCCAACCATCCATGGAAATCAAGAACTTCAAGACCTAAACTTGTAGAGGATGAGAAGATGAACATAGACTAAAAATAAATGAGGATACATGTAATCCCTCATGGTATGCAAGATGTACTTGCCTCTCCAAATGGTGGGTGGGAGAGTAATGGAGGAAGAAGAAGGTAATGGTGAAGTGAATGAAGAGAAGAAAGGGGATGAGCTTTAAATGAAGGGGTAGTGGTAGGTGAGGGTTTATTTCGGTTCATGATGAACCAACATAATTAAACCAATCCAAGCCGAACCCAAAGCAAGTATAAAAGCAGAAAGTAAAGTACAGAAATAAAATTACAGGAAATTAATTAACATGAAATTAAAAGAATTTAAATACAGAATAATACATGATAAATATTAAATAAATACGTATTCTGGGAACGGGAAGTGACATCTCTACCCTCCTTAGAAAAAATTCCGTCCTCGAAATTTCAAATCCAAGCAAGATGAGAACATCAAAGCTAAACTAATCTAAGCATAAGCAATTGGAGCAAGCAACCATTCTACAATGTTAACAGTAAGTAACATATCCATGTTGAACATTCTACGATACCAAGCAATTCTACTCGTAAGGTGACAAGCATGAGGAGTTAAGACAATCAAGGTATACAAAAAAATATATACCTTGTGAGTCAAACAGGTGCGGATACCGTGATCGAATATCATCCTCACATTCCCACGTTGACTCCCCTAAAGAGTGATGACCCCAAGCAACCCGGACAAGGCTAATTGTTCGGTTCTTGAGTATCTTCTCTCTTCGATCCAAAATAGACACAGGCTGTTCCTCGTAAGACGGGTTGGTACCAACAACCAGCTCAGAATGATCAAGGATATGGCTTGGGTCCGATACATACCTTCGCAACTGAGATACATGAAATACGTCATGCACCTCTCGTAACGAAGGTGGAAGGGATAAATGATAAGCAACATCGCCTATCCTATCAAGGATAACAAATGGGCCCACGTACCGCGGACTTAATTTCCCACGAATGCCAAACCTAATGACCCCACGGGTAGGTGAGATCCGCAAGAATACGTGGTCCCCAACGGAAAACTCTAGCGGCCTACGATGCTGGTCCGCCCAATGACGATGCCGATCTTGTGCAACTCGAAGTCACTCTCTAATTCCCTTAACCACTTCAATTGTCTGGATAATTATTTCTGGACCTAGCATCTTCCTCTCCCCGATATCATCCCATGCTAGTGGCGACCTACACTTCTTACCATATAAAGCTTCAAATGGCGTCATCTTGTTACTGGCTTGATAACTGTTGTTATATGAGAACTCAACTAAGTACAGGTGGCTCTTCCAAGATCCTCCAAAATCCAGAGTACAAGCTCGCAACATGTCTTCCAAAATCTGAATTGTTCTTTCTGATTGTCCGTCTGTCTGGGGATGGTAAGCCGTGCTAAATCTTAACTTGGTACCCAGACTATGATGTAAGCTCTTCCAGAAATGTGATGTAAAACGGGTATCTCTGTCTGACACAATGCTGACAGGGACTCCATGCTGCCTGACTATCTGTTGTATATACAACTCTGCCAACTTTTCTGTAGATTGCCCTACTCTGAAAGGAAGAAAGTGTGCTACCTTTGTAAGTCGGTCCACTATCACCCAAATAGCATCTTTACCACTTGGTGATCTCGGTAAACCGGTCACAAAGTCTATTGTGATGTGTTCCCACTTCCATTCCGGGATAGGAAGCGGTTGTAATAACCCAGCTGGCCTCTGCTGTTTTGACTTCACTTGCTGACATACCAAGCAACAGGAAACGAATCTAGCTATCTCCCTCTTCATCCCGTTCCACCAGAAGTAATGCTTGATATCTTGGTACATCTTGGTCCCTCCAGGGTATACAGAATACTGGGAACTGTGAGCTTCTGTCATAACCTCCTGTCTGATATCTCCACTAGGCACACATAGGCGTGATCCAAACCTAAGGGTACCATCTTCATGAATTTTTAACTCCTTTCTGAGTCCGGACTCACATTCTGCCCTAAGCTTCTGAATCCTTGGGTCCTGCGCCTGAGCTGCCTTGATCCTGTCTACCAAGTCGGATTGAACTCGTAGACTCGCCAGAATTCCTACATCACTAGGAAATATAACCTCGATGTCCATCTCCTGAAGGTGTTCTAAGATATGCCTCTGTGTCGTCAACATAAAGGTGCCGCCTCTCCTGCTAAGAGCGTCTGCTACCACATTAGCCTTGCCTGGATGATACTGAAGCTCCACGTCATAATCCTTGATCAACTCCAACCATCTTCTCTGTCTCATGTTCAGCTCCTTCTGAGTAAAGATGTACTTCAACTTTTATGGTCTGTGTACATGTCCACTCGGTCACCATATAAGTAATGCCTCTATAGTTTCAAAGCAAATACTACTGCTGCCAACTCCAAGTCATGAGTTGGATAATTTTTCTCGTGGTCTCGAAGTTGCCTAGATGCATACGCTATCACCTTCCCATGTTGCATGAGGACACATCCAAGTCCTTTTCCTGTCGCATCACAATATACTGTAAAACCTCTGGGTCTAACTGGCAATGTAAGAATAGGCGCTGATATCAACTTCTGCTTTAGATTCTTAAATGATGCTTGGCATTCTGCCGACCAGACGAATGATACATCCTTCCGTGTCAAGCGGGTCATGGGTGCCGAAAGCCTTGTAAAGTCTGATACGAACCTTCTGTAATATCCTGCCAATCCCAAGAAACTCCGCACATCAGCTACGATCTTGGGTACTGGCCAACTCTCTACTGCTTCTACCTTCTTGGGATCCACTGCTACTCCAGCTCCTGATATGATATGACCCAAAAATGAAATGTGATTCGTCCAGAAGTCACACTTACTGAGCTTGGCATACAACTGGTTCTCTCTCAAAACCTGTAACACTTTCCTGAGGTGGTCTTCATGCTCCTCTTCACTAGTAGAGTATACAAGAATGTCGTCGAGAAACACCACGACAAACTGATCTAAGTACGGCATAAAGATGCGGTTCATCAAATCCATGAATATTGCTGGAGCATTGGTCAAACCAAACGGCATTACCAAGAATTCATAATGCCCATACTTTGACCTGAACGCTGTCTTGGGAATATCCTCCTTCCGAACCCTCACTTGATGATACCCTGAACGAAGATCTATCTTGGAGAAAACTCTAGCTTTGCTCAACTGATCAAACAAGTCGTCGATCCTGGGTAGTGGGTACTTGTTCTTTACTGTCACCGCGTTAAGCTTCCTGTAATCAATGCACAATCTGGATGACCCATCCTTCTTTCCCACAAGTACCACTGGTGCTGCCCTTGGTGATATGCTAGCTTGGATGAACTTCTTCTCCTTCAGTTCCTCTATGTACTGATATACCTTGGCCTGCTCTGAATCCGCCATTCTGTAAACTCGATCTGATACTGGTTTAGTTCCAGGTGCCAATTCTATACTGAACTCAATATCTCTTACTGGCGGTAGCCCTGGAAGTTCTTCAGGAAATACGTCTAGAAATTCTTCAACTACCTTCGGAACTTGAACTTCTTCCATTGCCGTTATTACTCCCTGCTCTTGTTGAGTTGCCTTTGATCTGACTAAGGTGAATCTCTTCATGCCTGGAATATCAAAAGATACACTCCATCTACGACAATCTATTGTCGCATGACTGTCTTTCAGCCAGTCCATGCCTAAGATAACGTCGAAATTTCCAACAGGAAATTCTATCAACCTGGCGGGTAAGGAATGCCCGCAAACTACAATGCTACATGCTAGAATAATCCTACTAACTCCTACGAGCCCATTACCAGTGAGTATATTTAACCCCCTGGCAATGTCTCGAATTCCATTCCTAGCCGTGTTGCAAATTGTGCAGATATAAATGAGTGTGATGCTCCTGAATCAAACAATGCTACTGCGGGATATGAGGCGACGAGAATGTTACCTGCCACAACATCTCCCGATGCTAATGCCTCCTCTAAGGACAGAGTGAATGCCTGTCCTCGACCTCCTTGTTGGTTCCCATGTTGCGGCCTAGCCTGGTGCTGCTGCTGGCCCCTGCCTTGATGATGCTGGGGTGGTCTATGCTGGTGTTGCTGCATCGGCGGTCCCTGCTGTCGAAACATCTGCGCCTATGGCATTAACGGACGCTGGGCCAATGGTCTCACTGCCACTGCGGGTCCTCGATACTGTCCTGCCCCTGGTGCTGGCAGAGCAGGAAACTGCTGCACTGGTCCTCCTGACCTCGAATTCACGGGATATGTGGTAACCCGATGATCTGGATTTCTACATATCAAACACAGTCCGTTCAATATCCGACACACATCTCTAGTGTGCCCTACCTTCCCACAATAAGTGCAGCCCGCTGGGGGTTGCTGATTCTTCTTCTGTTGCTGCTGCTGCTGCCTGGGTGGTGGTGCTGGCCCTCGTATTGCCACATCGTGAATACGAATGCCAAGGGATGGTGCTGTTGTTCGGGGCGCTACTCCCCCTCCTCCTTCAATCTGACTGTGAGATCTCTTCTGACCTCCAGTCCTTGCCGTGATCCTCTGAATGGTGATCTCATGCCTTCGGGTTGCCGTCAATACTTCATCAAAAGTCTGGTAGTTGTGCCCTTCTATCAATTGCAAGAGCTCAAGATAAAACTCTTGCTGGAATCTCATAGCCCTCTGGCTCTCCGATGCTACCATCTCTGGGGCGAACCTACTCAATCTGCAGAACTCTGCTGCGTAAGCATCTACCATCTTGCCGGTCTGCTTGAGGTTGATAAACTTCTGTTGCAGCTCAAACTGCGCCACAACTCCATAGTACTTCGTCTTGAACCTTGCAGTAAAATCCTCCCAAGCAACAGGACGTCTGATGCCTACTTCCTCTGATTCCCACCAATCACGTACGAGATCCTGAAGTAACAACTTCACTTGATCCACACGTTCTTCCGCCGGTACCTTAGCTGCTGTCAGAATAGCCTCAATATCCTTAAGCCACGCATCTGCTGAGATGGCATCTTCCGTGCCCTCGAAACGATGGGGGTTGTACTTGTAAAACTTGGCTGATGCTCCTGAATCTGGCCTCGCCCCTTTTTCCAATGCCGTCTGCAACCCTTGGTTGAGTAGTACGTTCTGCTCTTGTAACTGAGCGTGCATGCACTGCTGGGCTAACATCTGATGTTGCTGAGTAGCCATTATCCCTCTCATGATCTCCAAAAGGGCTGGTGTGTCTACTTCCACAGGGGTAGGTAGAACTATTGGGGGTGGTGGAACATCCGGATACTGCGGTCCAGCTGTTGCTTCCACTATTACTTCTTCTTGGATGGTCTCTTGAGTTAGTACCGGCCCTTGTTGCTGACCAACATGGTCAGGTTGTCCGTGTTGCCCTTGTTGTTGTTGTCCAATCCTGGCAGATACGGACGAAGTGCCCCTAAGAAAAGGGACAAAAGAACAATCAAACGATCGGACAGGAAAGATCAATGAAGTCAAAGGATACCGGAATGTCAAGTTAGAGTCGCGAGTAACGAATCATGAGATCAAGGAAGAACATGTGTGATTGAGACATCCTATAAATTAAAACACCCCACAAGTCTAAAATCAGACCTGCATGGGCCACTACTAAAACCTTGTCACGCCCCGAAACCAGAATACTGGAGAGCGGGAGAATGACTCAGCCAGCTACGTATTACGGGTAGGTGAATACCGTATAATACGATCAATGTTGTCTAAAAGACGAGGGGGTGCATACTACATGAAAGTCTCACTATGGTTACTTCACATCAATTGTCTCAATCATTCAAGCAAGAAACAGTAATAGAGAACATATGTGATAAAGCAGTAAGGCGTCCCAAACGCTCAGTCAAAATGTTCTTGATGTCTGGCTTTACAAAACATAGCCAGATGATGAAGCAAGGTATACACAATTGTTATCAGCTGCAGTCTGACTTAATTATAATTATGTAAAAGTAAGAACAAGACAATCCGACTAACATGTCGGTGCCAAACAGCAAAATATAAAGTAAGTAACAAAACGAGCGGAGAAGTAAGGAACCCACTCGAGTCCTCCTGCGATCATCCCTCTAGTATTGACCATCTTGGAGGTGGAAGTAAGCTGAGTCCTCGGGGACCAGCTCTAAATCTGGCCATGCAAAACCAGAGAGGTTAGACCTCTAATAGCAAGTACCGCAAGAAAGCACGATATGAGGAATTAAAACCAGTAATAAGAGAATATGATAAGTAGATCTCTGCTTGCCACTGGGATTCACATAACATCACGACACTTCGAACCAACCTCCCAACCAAACAAGGACAGAAGTTGGCCCGTCATGCCCTGACATTCTGATCATCTCAGTTAGGTAACAGAGTAGGTACACACAAACAAATCAATTTAAACGGCCATGCAACTACTACGGCTTGCTACTGTGAGTTCTAAGTTATCCTGGAATTATACAATAAGGATTCCTCAGTTCTTACTATGTACAAGCAAGGCTAGTTTATCCAGTCAATCAATTGCGCCAATCATGAATTAGACGAGTCCCAGCGGGACGCCCGTCATCAATATACAATACAATAGATAATATAACCAGATACCGCTCCCTATCCGTGTGGCAGATTTACAGTATCTGTGGGGACCAACCGGCCTGTCGGGCACTACTAGTCCCAAGAGGGCTGCCATGTAAGAACTCGGAAATCCATTCTCTCCATGCAATCATTATTTTATTTAACTTAATAGTCTCTACGTTGAGTGAAATCCCATGCCGTGGATCATGGTCATTCAGAATGAGTACTTTCGTACGAGGTACGATATATACAACTCTACAACGATGCCCGTGCGGTTAGGTTGTAGGTCTTACATAGCGTAATGCAACAATCCAAACTAACCACGGAATAATCATGCCTTGACCATAAAGTACACATGCTTCTTTTGTAGAAAATAAATAAATAAATAAATTGAAGCCTGCATGTGTGCCTGTATGTCAATATTCGGGATCGACCAATCGATTATAATAGTTCATAGTTAATATGAACGTGTCTCATTCATTCAATTTAATAAGACGACTATCCAGTCTCTTAGTTCCAACTAGGAATGCATGATCAATTATTAGTCAAGTAACAGTCGGGGTCAATTCGTGACAAGACATAAAAGTCAAATTAGTATTAAGCATGGTCGAGTCCATAACTAGTATAAAATAGTTGGTAACATATTCTTGAAGCCAAGGAAAAGATCTACAAATTTCATGTTGGGAGTTGGAAGAAATTCTAGCCACAATTTCGTCAATTAGGACATACAACAGTCAGAAACAACCAAAATAGGCATTATGCGGTCTATTCTGCGACATGCATGCGGACTAACTGTGACATGCGGCTCAAGCGGCATATGCGGCCCAACTGCGACACCATATGCAGCTCAACTGTGACATACGGTCTATGCTGCCCAACTGCGACACCATATGCGACCTACTGCGACATGCGGCCTATGCGGCCCAACCGCGACACCATATGCGGCTCAACTGCGACATATGCCTCATGCAGCCCAACCGCGACATCTATGCGGCTCAACTGCGACATGTGCCTCATGCGGCCCAACCGCGACATCTATGCGGCTCAACTGTGACATGCGGCCTATGCGGCCCAACCGCGACATCTATGCGGCTCAACTGCGACATGCGGCCTATGCGGCCCAACCGCGACATCTATGCGGCTCAACTGCGACATGCGACCTATGCGACCCAACCGCGACATCTATGCGGCTCAACTGCGACATGCGGTTCATGCTGCATATGAACATAGAAGTTTGACCAAAATTGTTTTGGCCATAACTTTCTCAAAATAAATCGGAATCTAACTTTTTAAAAGCCAAACTTTGGTAGAATTAAATTCTCTACAACATGGAACCACTTATTTTCGAAAACAACAAAGTTTGATAGATCAAAACCATAAAATCCATATGAAAACCAAAACTTAAAACTTAGATCTACACCCAACCATCCATGGAAATCAAGAACTTCAAGACCTAAACTTGTAGAGGATGAGAAGATGAACAACATAGACTAAAAATAAATGAGGATGCATGAAATCCCTCATGGTGTGCAAGATGTACTTGCCTCTCCAAATGGGTGGGTGGGAGAGTAATGGAGGAAGAAGAAGAGTAATGGTAAAGTGAATGAAGAGAGAGAAGGGGGATGAGCTTTAAATGAAGGGGTAGTGGTAGGTGAGGGTTTATTTCGGTTCATGATGAACCAACATAATTAAACCAATCCAAGCCGAACCCAAAGCAAGTATAAAAGCAGAAAGTAAAGTACAGAAATAAAATTACAGGAAATTAATTAACATGAAATTAAAACAATTTAAATACAGAATAATACATGATAAATATTAAATAAATACGTATTCTGGGAACGGGAAGTGACAGTCATAGATGAGTGGATGAATGTGTGAGGATGGGGAGCGTTGGTGGTACATAACAGGGAAGGTCTGCATGGACGTGGACGTATTTCTGAGGTGAGTAGAAAAGATGGGGTACGAGGGTGAGGGTCCCTCAGAGCAGCTGTCTCTGTGATATTGACCCGAAGATTCCTGTAATGATTGTACCGTCGTAGAGGTTGAGCCAGTTGCTATCTGTCTCCATAATATCCATATAACTCCCATCAGCAGCATTTGCATGGGAATTTGGAATGGTGACAATAATGTTGTGATGATTAGTGGAGGAGACCTTGGGGTTTGGATACAGGGGAATGAGCTCAATAGGGTGCTTGTCCAGTAATATTGGTATATTAATGGCCACAACATCGGGTTGATGGACCTCCCATAAGTGCGGTGGGAGATACTTAGTCACCTGGAGGCTTTGGGTGAGGTTATGGTTTCCTTCATAAGACATTTGTGTAGGGAGTTGTGTGGCTGCTCGAGGCAGATTTGGAAGTGAAAAATGGGAGCCTGCATTCCTATTACTGGTGTCTTGTGATGATCTGCTCGGAGGGGATGCAGTCGTGCCGTCGCGGTTCGCCAAATTTTGCCGACCTGGACGATAAGGATCCACCGTGTAATCACTTTCTTTGGACCTTGGCTTTAGAAGGATGGATATCCTAGACCTTTCTTCTTCTGTCAAGTCTTTATCAATCAAGGATGTAAATCGCTCTCTGTGGACAGCCTGAGAAGGAGTGCCCGACTTTGGCACAAAAAGTACACATACGAGGGAGGCGTTCATACCTGATGCGAACTTCCCCTATAGCTGAACCATCAATGATAGTAGATATGGATTTCTTCAGCGGTTTCGTAATGTCGATGAGCACTTTAATCTTGGCAAAAGTTTTCCATTTAGATGCGTCCGCGTCAGAGACCTGTCTAGGCGAACCAATGGCTTCAGATATCCTGAACACCGCCTTGTGGTTCAGGAACTTTGGGGGGATCTTGTGAAGCTGGACCCAAAAATCCGTAAATTAGAATAGGTATTCCTCTGGTAGCTTCCCCGGATCACATCTTTCAATGGCCAGCAAGTCCTCATTTATACTCCACGGCACTTCCAAGATCACCCGGTCCACCGCCGCGGAGGACTCGAGTCTAACCAAAAAGTTCCCGCATCAATATCCAGATCAGATACTTGAATCTGCTCACTAGGTTTCCATAACTTTATTAGGATTGAGGTGAAGGCAGCACTTGTAAATTTGGGCGACGAGAAAGGTTTAATGGCGATCGATGAGGCCCAGTGATCCGCTACCATACTGTCTCTGGCCGACAGAGATACCGTGCCTCCAGCCCCTTGGAGAGTAAACAAAGATGCTATATTTTTCCACTACTTCGTATGAAGACATGAGAAGTAGGTCTGGGGAGGGAGACTAGATGAGAGGGGGCGGTGAATAATATAGTACGGAAAAGGGATGAAGGGGGATCTGAGGACATGATCGATGGGATGGGGTTGATTAGGAAGAGATGACCGAAGGGAGGAGGAGACTGCTAGAAGGAGGCGTGACAAGCCAAACCCTAGGGTTTGGGGAGAACGGAGGCGCGAGAGCAAACCCTGGGGTTTGGGGAGAACATATTTCCCAAATATATATATTTGGATTGGAGCATCAAAGTTCGCTTTTGTTGCTTAGTTACAGAGCAATATTGCTATTTGTATCATTATGGTTCGCATTTGTTATTTATTAACTTTTATTAAACGGTAATGTCAGTACGTATTATATATATGTGCACTATACATCTACAAGTACGTACTTATGCTAGTATATGAGTATGTATATTATTCAATGATACAACTAGTAATATTATTAGTGTATGATTATAAAATACTTATTTTCTAGAATTATATCATGAAATATAATATTGTCCTTGGGCTTGGCCTCGGGACAAATATGGGTTAGAGTTTTATTATGTAAATTATTTAGTAATGGGCTTTACTATCGGGCTTTAAATGTAAGTATTTTTATAAAATGTCATGTGTTAAATAAATTGTATATAAATTTTTTAATGGCATTTTCATGAGTAGGATTTGGGCCTCAGTTTATACATGAAATATTGGCTAATATATTTATAAATTGTTTGGGTTTTAGCTAATAATGTAAATAGCTTTACTTATAATAGTTTTTACAAATTATATTTTTAATAGTTTTACGATTGTAAATATATGTTGCTATATAATTATTGATAAAGTAATAATTTTCATGGGCTAGATTCTAGAATAAATATTGTTTATTAGTTAATGTAATTGTTAGATAATATGTTTATCATTTGGGCCTTGGCCCCGAGCCCGTGGGAAATTTATTTTAGATTTATTTCTGGATTTTGATATTTTGTTTATTATATGGGCTCTAATATATACTTATACATTATCCTTGGGCTTATAAAATTATAATCTTATACTCGCCTTTGTACTTGTTTTCTATCTAATAGTTTTATATAAGTTTTAGAAAAAAAAATATTCTTAAAGAGGTTTTAATACCTATTATACTTCTAAATATATTTAAACAATTAGGTTTTATCCCTAAAGTGATTTTCTAAAAACATTTTGATATTATGAATTATTTTCCAAAATAGTATATATTTAGTTACAAAATTCTTTTGATTATAAATCATGGATAGTGACTAACCATATTCCCGTCTTCTTGCGATTTAAAAATCCTTCACATCGACTCTAGCATCAATTCTGACGATTCTGGAATATTCCGAACGCAATGATATTATCGTTTTCACCAGCTAAGGACCCCAGGCAAGTACAGTTCACGTTTTGTTTCCAGTATTATTAATTACTATAATTCACTACAAGAAAAATACCTTTTTATGTCGGGTAAAAACCGTCATATATGACATTTTATGATGGATTTTTTACACCAGCAACCGTGTTGAAAACGGGTGTTATAAATATTTATAAAAACCGTTATGAATAGTTATACCTTATATGACATTTTCTATTTGAAAACGTATAAATAGTTCTATATATAACACAAAATTTTAAACTGACATTAAAAACACAATTATATATAACATCAAATTTTCAACCGACATTAAAGACACATTATACATAACGTTTTTAGCCTGTTCTGGTATTCTCACACACATAAATATTATATATAACCTGTGAAAGCTTACAAATCAATGCGCTATAAAAGCAATGATCAATATGAATTTCCAGAACATGCATAATTTCCATAACGACACAAATATTATAACATCTGAAACATTTTATTCATAGTCTCCGGTCCCAAATATCACACCATCTTAATTACATATCTCTCTCTTTTCCAGCCTTTGCTTAACATATCATCATCTTAACCAACATATTCCTCATTTTAATTACATTTCAAAAATTCAAATATATACATCTTCTTTCCTTTTTAGCGCAGCAGGCCTCAAAATATTTCTTTTGCATTCACCAACACAAAATTTCCTTCAAAAGTACCCTCAAAATGGTCGAAATGAGCAACTTGAGAATCCTCGATTCTACAACCAACAAATAAATAAAGGTACAAATAAGATACTTCAAACTTGAAATCAGATGAATCTTATACCTGACCAAACTGTACTGGTTGAAGCCCAAACATCTGACTGTGTTCCTGGCAAATCTTTTCTGTAAATAATCAGCGAAAGTAAAATTTTCATAGGTGTCTAGAATCTAGATGTTCGATAGTTTTGGATAATGCTTACCAGCTTTCAGTAAGAAGAACTAAAGCAACAAAAAGAACAACGATCATCAACAACATTAAAATAAGAAGAAGCCTACAAGGGGTATGCCAAAACTCATGCATTGCACTCCAGTACATAAGAGCAAGTCTTTGCTAATAGAACTGCAGCAAGGGTGTATGCCATCACAAGAAGATTTTCCATGGTTTTGTCATTTTTTGAATGACAAGAGGATGCAAAAATTCAAGAATTGTACTCCAGTACAACATCCTAGCAAGTCTTTGCTAATAAAACTAAGTACTCCAAATGATTATATGCTTTTGTCTAAAAATTCACCAGCCATTAGCTATGTAACAAAATAAGAAGTGCACATCGATATTAAGAGGGGACATAAGTAGATACCATCTAGCGGATCAGTGAATCCCTGAGAAAACTGCTACACGGTGGATAGCAACATCAATGAGATGATGATGATCCCCAAAAATATAGTGGCCATCATCATTCACAGACATCCTTAATACTTCTTCTTCTCCCCCTGCAACAATACAAATTAGATGGGCTGAGAATTAAGCCAACACCATTCACCATCACAAGAATTAATCGCTGGAGAACAAATCACAAACCAACCTCAAATATCAAACAAACCCTAAAAATAGAAAAATTGAACAAATTGAACAAATTGAACAAATCAAAGGAGAATAAAAAAATTGAACAAATCAAAGGAGAATACATAAATCAAAGGAGAATACACAAATCAAAGAAAAAATTGAACAAATCAAAGAAAAATATATGCTAGTAAATTGAATCAAATTTCTGGCAGCTCAAATGTAGGAATGCTAATAAATGAGTTGACTATAATAAATGAGCTGACTCTAAAATAGATTGCCTATATGAGTTTTAACATCAGAGAACTAGATAATATATCTGCAGAACATAGACCAGATTGTTCCGAAGAATCCGAACAAGGGAGAAGCTCTTCCGAACATCCCAAGATGACATGACAAACCATTATATGCCTCGATATATTATCAGCAACAGGGGATTTCAGTACTCACATATAAGTTTCATCCCCTCATAAAAGTTTTTGATGCAAATAATGATTATAACATACCTTGCAAGATTTCAGTAGTGGCGGTAGGAAAGATTGTCTGGAGACCTAATGGATTTTGACAAGTGATATTTTTTTTTACATTCTGATATAAATACTACAAGTATATATATATACATGCAAATACTAATAAACTGAACAAGGACAAAAACTTGTCACATAAACATTCCTGGTATTGCTCAAGCCCTCTGCTCACTAGCTTCAACAACTGATTTCATGTTTGCTACAGTAGCACCTGCTACTGCTAGCTAGAGATGATATTCAAGGAGTACTTACTAATATAATACATACGATAAAGACTATATAAAGGGAAAAAAGACAATGACCTCATCAAGACAGGATGTGGCTTCTCTTCTTTGCCATCTTCAAGAACTTAGGATCTGATGACAAGAACAACAACTGGAATCAATCCAAGACCTTGTTGTATCTTGAAAGACAGGATTGTGTTTTTCTCTATATCTTCGACAAATATGTCCGAGAGAAATACTACCACTGGACCACATAGACTTTCTGAAAACCAACAATTTCATGCAAACATCAACAAATAATAGCTTGTGTTGGACACAAAAAATACTGGATTAACATGGATGCAGATATAATGACAAACAGAGGTTTCAATATCAGCCGAAACAAATACCAAAACAATACTGAAACCATAAAAAATGACTGAATAAAAATCATTGAAACTTCAGGGATCAATACTCTTGTTGTAAACGCCCAAAACTGATTCCAAATAAGTTTTTCAAACTAAGCACAAACACAACACCAAGTTCCCGGCCATGCTTTTGTATACTCTAATATAGATATCTAAAGGGATACCCCATCTGTTAAATCAACAACTATCATAAACAACAATAAATTCAACTGTTAACCATAGAGGATAACTTGGCAGTCTTATACTACATCAAGACCAAGTTTTTGCATAATTCTAATTGCACATTTATTATGGTAAACTGAATATGAACACAAATGAGCAAAAAAAAATGGTAACCAACATAATTTCAGTGTTCAACATTCATCTAGTCCAATTTCTTAACCAACACATAATATTCCTCTCACTCTATAGTAATAAGGTCCGAAATACCATACGTTCGGATCGACGTTCTAAAGTAAAGGGGTTCCTGACCTATCATTAGATTGGATTTGGGCAGTTTTTACTTCCCCACCATTCGCAGAGCCATACTGAATGCCACCATACAAATCAACTAGATAACACAATAGCATAAACAAATAGTATATTCAAGTAAGATTTTACTTTAGCACATGCTAGTATTAACACTAACAGATGTCTATAAATTAGGATTACATAATGGAAGTTCAGAACTGAGAGATCCAAGTGCTTAAAACCTGATGCACCCTCCCAAAAGTAAACTATTAAACAACCTCCCCACTTCAATTATACCTGAACTTTTTCTAGACATGAAATAGTATATAAATAAACTTTAGGAATCAAAGAAAAACCCTAATTAGAACGGCTATGTCAAAACATGGAATAGATTTTTACTCTGTTCTGGTCGACGACGAGCTTCCCGTGGTCCTTCCCCTAGTTGACGAGTGCCCTCCCGGTCTCCACGTACCTCTTGAACGGCTACATCAAAACATAGGAAACAAAAAAACCCTAATTAGAACGAAAAAAATGGAAATTTTGTAAGAAAGATCGATGGGATGGAGTCAAAGAGTGAGGATTAATTAATAGAAGTTGTTGGAACAAACCCTAACCCTAATTTTATATTTGGAAGGAAAAAAAAATCCAAAACCCCCAATTCCTAAATTAAAATAGAGAGAGATAAGAGAAGAAAGTAACCAAACAAAATAAAAGGCAAACCTGAAGTCCGTAATGACGAGGGAGGGGGAGTTTGGATATTCGGATCTGCTACTCCTGCTCCTCGTCTTCGGTCGGTCATTTGCGAGAAGGCAACCAGAGCGGTGTATTATAGAATGTTCCTCATCTTCTTCTTCAGTGACGATGACGTGGAGGAGGAGGAGGAGAAGTACAGGAGAAGAAGGAGGAGGAGGAGAGGAGGAGTGGAGAGCGGTAGTTAGGAGGGGGAAAATTTTGTAGTTGGAAATTTTATCGGGAAGAATGAAGGAATGGGCGGTCTAGCTGAGTTATTTGGGAAAATTTTAGAAATTTTTATAATGTTTGTCTAGTGAATCGTTATAAAACGTTAGCCATATATATAACAGTTATAATAAAAATCGTTATAATATGTCAAAAACTTCTCCAACCCATTATATTAAGCAGTGTTTTTGAATCTCTGTAACGTTTTTATACAAAATGTTATAATTACTTTTTTACATGCGTTATATAAAGGTATTTTTTTGTAGTGATTGCATGATTAGTGATACATATTTGATTCTTGACAAATTTGGTACACAGGTTAGTGTCATATGTATTTTAGCATTGTGCCATGTTTTATTTTACCGTGTTTCATGAATTATTGTCGTGACTAATCGATGTGTAGTAGTCGGGTGGGAAAGTACGTACTAAGTAGATATGTGATCAACCCTATAGACCGTGCATTATTTCATGTAATATGAAGAACAGTTTGGCAACTCTAGAGGGGGGGTGAATAGAGTATATATGTATAATGACCAATAAAAATTAACTCTTTCACTAACAATGAATAGTCAGAGTAAAATGCGGAATGTAAATGAAAGACAAGAGAGCATACGCAAACACAGCAATTTTAACCTGGTTTCCCTCGTGGAGGACTAGTCCAGGCCTGAGAACTCTAGCTCAGGATTAAATCCACTATTTGTGAAATAGTAGCTTACAACCCGTGCCTTTTCTTCAGAAGAGCACGTCAACTTCTTACAGAGAATCGCAGTGGCGATTTGCTTGGAATTGTCCAAGCGATTTCTTCACTCTTGCACAAGAATCCTAAATGAGAGATGCTGAGCACTCGAGACTTAGGAGGCTTGTGGCTAGTAGATGGGAAGGGTATGGCTTATAGAGCTTGTAGGAGAGAAGAGAAGAGAAGATTGAGTGATTCAAAATGAGAGAATTCATGCCCTATTTATACTGATTTTAGGGACAGAATTCGGCCAGAATTCGGGTAAGGAAATTCAAAAATTTGGCCGTTGGACAGCTAGCAAACAGCTAACCCTAAAATTAGGGTTCCTGATTTCTAGGGGACAGAGTTCGGCCCGAACTCTGTGTGGAGGCAGAGTTCGGCCCGAACTCTGTCTCCAGAGCACAGAATGGTCCTAAGAGGGACTTGTGGGCAATTTGGTTTTGGTGGAGCTTGGGATTTTGGGTAGGCTTGTATACTAAGTTCCAAGAGCTCAGCATAACTCAGAGTACATAAATCTAGACTCAATGAAATCATAAATACAGACTCCAGAACACACTGAGAGCTGAAGACTGAGCTGTCATCTGTCTTGAACTGAATGCAGTCGTCGTGTGTCGTATTGAATTTATACAAGTATTATTTGGTCAATATAGTCAATATTTGGTTGACTGTGACTTTGTGTCAACAATCTCCCCCATATTGATAATTGACAAAATATATGTATATTTCAATATTCATACCTGGACACAGTTGATTGTAATATAGCTCCATAGCTCCCCCATAAACGATGCCTGAGCTAAGCGAAAATAGCTCCCCCGTAAACCATGAGCGGTGTCGAGCTAGAAGCTATAGCTCTCCCCCGTACAAATTGCATAGTTCCTGTGATCTGATAGATGATATTTTCCAGAGCAAGAAGCACAGATATACACAGATATACGAATGCATAGAGCCAGTAATAGTATCCCAAAACAAGCACAAAATATACATATGTTTCTCCCCCTTTTGGCAGTTAGCAATATAACAATGAATAGTAATGCAACCACACTAAGAGAAGAAACAGTATAATATGGAGCAAAATAAGCATTGACATAGAATGATAATAAAGATAGATAATGTCATCCACCAAACCAAGTGGCCAACTCATAAACATAGTATATAAAACCAGCTACATGAATCCATAAGAAACTAAATAACTGAAAGCAAAAATAACTAAGACCATCAGCAGTGGCAGCAGCAGCAGATAGTAGCCAGTCTCCATCATGGAGCACGAGAAGGTCCTGGAACATCTGATGGACCATGGAAAGATCCAACGAAAAGGTCCTGGAACATCTGAAGATCCACAAAAGTATCATCTGGATCCATATACTGCATGACCCACGGATCATCAATGCGATAACCCGCGCGTGCTGGATCCCGCTCAAAAGGCACATGCAGATCAGGATGACGAGCAAGTGAATACCGCATATCATGCAGAGAGTTCCCAAGGGCACTGATCTGTAGAGTGGTACGGTAATCCTGCTGCGTCCAGCGATCATCCTCAATAGCAAAGCGATCGCGAAGCATAGTCTGTATAGACTCCAGGGTGGCAGGAGGAAGGGGCATCCTGACCGAGTGGAGGAGCGTCAGGCTCCTCATCAGCAGAGTGCTCAGATGACTCAGAAGCAGCTACAGGCTGAAGGCGTCTTGCCTTGGATAAAAAGGCAGGTGCAGGCAAGAATGGACACTCATGAATTGGAATAATGAAAGCACGAAAGACTAAAGGAAGATAGAGAGGATAAACCAATGCTCTTGGTTTCTTCCGACAGTTGATCATCCAATCCATCATAGTTCGAGGAAAGTTAAATGGAATACGATAGTGAAGATGGTATAAGGCAGAGATTTCAAGATAAGTGACTTCATCGGTTGAGCCAGCCTTGGGCAAGATGGTGTTGAACACAATGCGATGAAGTTCATAAAAGTAAGGAGTCAGATGTTTGGCCTTTAGCTTGCGAGGACTAACGTTAGGAGCACATAAGTCCTCCTTGAATCCTTCAAGGGAAGTACCGTCAACAAATTGGAGTTGACGTGCCTCCACAAGCTTGTCCCATCACAAGATCAGGAAGAGCAAGATAGTCTCCCAACTCAGATTCATTGAAAGCAATGCTAATACCAGCAACCCGTGAGTAGATGTGGGTTGCATCGTGAGTCATATTACAATAGAACATTTGAATTGCACTATGGTAAATAACAGAATTTGAAGCAACAAGTTCATCCAAACAGAGGTCACGGAATAATGACTCATATTGAGCAAAAATAGTGAAGTTGATCGGATGACCCCCAAACACAGGACGAGTTCTAAAATCGCTAAACCATTCATTGGAGGCTTCTAGTGATACGAATAAGCGATCGTCGTAAGTGTTAGGGTCATCGGGACGTGGTGGATTGAACAACGGATGTAGTGGGTGTTGTTCATCAACTTGTTCAACTGGAGGAGGAGGAACCGATGAGGAAGCACCCTCATTGCGAGTCCTTCTCACTCTTTTGAACAAACGAGATGCCATTGCCAAAGAAAATAGGAGAGCTTGAAAAAGAAAGAAGGAGAGATATATACCTGAAAATAACACCAAACAGTTGAAGAGAAAGTTGAAAAACCCCTTTTCCTAGATTTTGGGAAGAGATAGAGCTCTATAGACCAAGAACTAGGGTTAGGGTTTGGAAGAAAAGATGGAGAGGTGGAGAAGAAGGAACAATGAGAGGAGAGAGAAAAGAATCCCGAAAAAAATAGGGCTGAGTCTTAGGTCGGGTGAAAAGTCAACCATTGGATTAGAAAAGATCCAACGGTGGAGCCAGATCCCGATTCTGGAACCTAGGTACCGAACTCGGCCCGAACTCTGATATGGGCATAGTTCGGCCCGAGTTCTGGCTCAATAGTCCAGAACTTAAAAAGGCAAAAGTCAGGAAGAAAATGTTCAATAATTAAACAAAATGACAGTCGGGAATAACAAAGAGTGTTGAATGAAAGAAATAGATAGAGAGGTATACAGAAAATAGAATGAACTTTTAGAAAATGTCAATTAGGCAATATTAAATTGAAACAAGCCATATAATAAATAAGGACATATACTGTGGTTCAATAGTCCAAATTTGCCATGGGTTAGCTGCAGGGGCCGGATCCCAGCTAGCGGTAGTCCTGAGGACTAGTGCACCGTGTCGCTTAGGCTTTTACGCCTTGTTGTCAGAAGGACCCTTTCGGCTTGTACCCATACCAAATTCTTTGTAAGGAATCACAATATACACGATATTTACGCAGGTGAGTTTCAATTTATGACTGCTTCATCTAAGATTCCAAGTTCACGACAAAGAAAATTGAAGCGCTCTTCGGATAGTGGCTTAGTAAAGAAGTCTGCCAGCTGATGATCAGTGTCAATAAATTCTAAGTTAATCGTGCCATTTTGCTGATGATCACGCAAAAAGTGGTGTCTGATCTCAATGTGTTTAGTGCGTGAGTGACAGACAGGGTTCTTAGTCAATTGATGGCACTAGTATTGTCACAGAATATAGGAATATGCATGAAAGATAACTTATAGTCTTCAAGGGTTTGCTTCATCCACAGAATCTGTGCACAACAACGCCCAGCTGCTATATATTCAGCTTCTGTTGTGGATAGTGCGACAGAGTTCTGCTTCTTGCTAAACCATGAGACTAGAGCCTTTCCTAACAAATGACACGTGCCGCTCGTACTTTTACGGTCGACCTTGCATCCAGCAAAGTCAGCATCAGAGTAACCGATGAGGTCAAATGATGTTGACTTGGGATACCATAGGCCCACTGTAACCGTACCCTTAAGGTATCGAAAGATACGCTTAACCGCGGTCATGTGAGATTCCTTAGGATTTGCTTGATATCTAGCACATAGGCAAACACTAAACATGATATCGGGGCGACTAGCAGTTAAATAAAGTAAGCTGCCTATCATACCTCGATACTTACGTTGATCAACAGGTTTGCCGCTCTCATCTGGTTCGAGTTTGGTTGAAGTAGCCATTGGCGTGCTAATTGGTTTGACGTTGTCAAGGTCGAACTTCTTCAGCATGTCCTTGGTATACTTCGATTGACAGATGAAAGTTCCATTTGCCAGTTGCTTTACTTGCAGGCCAAGAAAGTAGTTGAGCTCTCCCATCATGCTCATCTCAAATTCTGTCTGCATACACTTGGCAAATTCTTGACAAAGAGTTTCATCAGTAGATCCAAAATAATATCATCAACATAAATTTGAATTAATAGAATGGTGTCTTTGAAAGATTTGATAAACAGTGTAGTGTCAATTTTCCCTTTAGAAAAACCTTTCTCAAGCAGGAAGCTGCTTAGCCTTTCATACCAAGCTCTGGGAGCTTGTTTAAGGCCATAAAGCGCTTTCTTTAGCTTGAACACGTGGTCGGGAAATTTGTGATTTTCAAAGCCAGGGGGTTGTTTGACATAAACTTCCTCCTTAATAAAGCCATTCAAGAAAGCACTTTTAACATCCATTTGAAATAATTTAAAGTTCTGATGATTGGCAAAAGCACAAAGCATCCGAATGGATTCAAGTCTAGCAACAGGAGCATATGTCTCATCGTAGTCGATACCTTCCTCTTGGTTGTATCCTTGAGCTACTAGACGAGCTTTGTTACGTGTGACTGAACCATCTTCATTTACTTTGTTTCTAAACACCCATTTGGTACCAATTATTGAATGATTGGCCGGTTTAGGAACTAGTTCCCATACTTGGCTTCTTTCAAATTGGTTGAGTTCTTCTTGCATAGCAGAGATCCAAAATTCATCAGTAAAAGCTTCAGAAATGTTTTTAGGCTCTACTTGTGAAATGAAGGCAGTGCTAGCAACAGAGTCTCTTAATGATGATCTAGTAGTAACTCCACGTGACACTTCACCTATGACTAAATTTTCTGGATGTGAAGGTTTGAATGAGAATTTCTTAGGCAAACCCTCCAGAGAATTAGTTTCAGTTGAAGTATTCATTGGAGTAGAGGAAGTTGATGGCACAACATCATCATCAAGAGTACTTACTGCACTGTTATCTTCATCAAAAGTCACATTTGTTGACTCCTCCACAATAAGTGAGCGTTTATTGAAAACTCTATATCCCTTACTTTTGGCAGCATAACCAAGAAAGATACCATCGTCAGCTTTGGCATCAAATTTGCCTAAGTTGTCTTTGGTGTTAAGGATAAAACATCTGCAGCCAAAAACTCTGAAATAAGAAACATTTGGGGTTCTCTCAAACCAAAGCTCATAGGGTATTTTCTTCGAAATGGGACGAATAAGCACCCTATTTAAAATGTGCTGTACTTACAGCTTCTGCCCAAAAATATTTCGGAAGAGAAAATTTATTCAACATGACTCTAGCCATATCGCCAAGAGTCCTATTCTTCCGCTCCACAACACCATTTTGTTGAGGAGTTCTAGGACAGGAAAATTCATGATCAATACCATTTGCATTACAAAACTTTCAAAATCTGAATTTACGAATTCGCCTCCATGATCACTTCGGATTCGAGTAATCATGTAGCCTTTTTCGTTTTGAACTTTATTTACAAAAACTTTGAAAACAGAGATAGCATCGCTTTTATTAGCGAGAAAGAAAACCCAAGTAAATCTCGAAAAATCATCAATAATAACAAAAGCATATAGTTTGCCACCAAGGCTAGCTATTCTACTAGGACCAAATAAATCCATATGGAGTAATTGCAAGGGTCTAGTAGTACTTACAGAGTTGATGGAATGAAATGAGGATTTAGTTGCCTTGTTAAGTTCACATTCGGCACATACCGTGTCCTTTTTGAATGTGATGTCAGGCAATCCTCTCACTAGCTTCTTGGTAGAAAGCCTGGATATAGCATCCATGTTGGCATGACCGAGACGCTGGTGCCATAGTAGTCGTTCGTCTTTGTGTGCATATAAACATCTACCTGCATGGTTAGTATTTATAGAGAGATAGAAAATAGATATTGTCCTCTCTTTTCCCTTCAAAAGCAATGTCTCCTGTTGACCTATCGTAGATGTAGCAACAGTTTTGTCCAAAGTTAATCATATCCATGATCAGCAAGATGGCTAATGCTGAGCAGGTTATGCTTTAACTCGGTCACTAGGCAGACATCCTTTATAACAGGAAAGGAGGATGACCAATGATACCGTTACCTATTATATGCCCTTTGAAATTGTTACCGAAGGATACGTATCCTTCTCTTTTCATCGATAGTGATGCAAAAAGATTTGCGTCTCCCGTCATATGTCGCGAGCATCCACTATCGAGAATCCACTTACTCTCAGTTGAGGAGGAAAGGTCCACCTACATCAGAGTAGATGTGACCTTTGGTACCCATTTTCTTGAGGGTCCTGAAAAGTTAGTTTTTGGAAACCAAGCATATATTTTCTTGTCTACCAGTCTTCTAACTCTACACTGTGGTGAAATGTGTCCATGTTTTCCACAGTAAGTACAGATGGCATTTTTATTTTACTAGGAGCATGAGAATGATATCTATGAGCAACAGGATGAGGATGATATGGAGAATTAGCATGGTAATGATGACTATGCTTAGAGTGAGTGGCATGATGATGATGTCTGTGTGTCATAGCATGATGATATTGACTGTGAGGAGTGGCATGCTGAAATTGTATATGGCATAGTGTGATGTTGTGGCATGATATGATGATTTTGCTTATGTGGCATGGCATGTTGATGAGGTATGGTATGATGACTTTGTCTATGTGTAGAGTGATATTGGTTGTGTCTTTGTGCAATATGATGAGTATGAGGAGTATTTTACGTGCATGTGGTTTGTGAAAGTTTGTGTAAATAAATGCATGGTTATGTGCTGTATGAGGGTGACGTGGTTGACTAGCATGAGTGGTGTTGTGCTCATGTGATTGGGTTTGAGGTTTAGCCACCTGTTTTCCCAATTTGATTTCTAATCTTTTAGAAACAGCTTGTAATTCATCAACTTTAATATTCAAGCCATAGATCTTAGTCAGAGAAATCTTGTGTCTACTCTTTTCTTCAGCAAGCAATGTATTGAGAGTAGTGATTTCTTGAGTTTGTTGCTCAATGCGTGCTTCAGCATCATGTAAGCTTAATTTAAGCTTCGATACTTCATCAGTGTCATTTGTGGGAGATGTGTTTCTAACATTATTAAGAAGCAAGGAAATTCTTTGTATCTCATCTTCTAGACTTTTGATTTTGTCCTTGGCATGCTTGTATTTACCGATAATCTTTTTGTGATCATCAAGTAAATCGGTGAAGGCATCGCCAAGTTCATCAAAAGAGAAGTCATCTAAAGTTTCGTTTGATACCTTGGTGGAATTTGCCATGAGGCAAACATTTGCTTTGTCTTGAGGAGAGTTCTTTTCTTCCTCGGAGTCACTTGCTTCGCTTTCATGCCAAATGCTTGTGTTGGCATATCTTTTTGATGAGTTCTTCTTGTAGGGCTTTTCATACCGGTTGCTCTTCTTTAAGAGCGGACAGTCTCTTCTGACGTGTCCAGTCTTTTTGCAACCATAGCAAGTTGGCTCTTCTTCATCGTCTTCTTGTGGTTCCTTCTTTCTTTGATTGAAGCGAAGGAATTTCTTGAAGTTACGTACCATGAGAGCTTGGTCTTCATCATCTGAGATATCGTCTTCAGTCTCATCGTGATCAACCTTTCGTCGATGGACTTTGAGTGCTATCTCCCTGGTCTTCGGAGCAGGCTCTTCGAAGTCCTTGAGGTCAAGCTCGTGAGTCATGAGCTTGCCCATCAAAGTCTCCATAGACATACTTGTGAGATCATTTCCTTCTATGATGGCTGTCACCTTAGGGTTCCAAATCTTTGGTAACCCTCTGAGTAGCTTGCGGATCTTCTCATGGTTTGAGTACTGCTTACCGAGCGAGGATAACGGGTTGATGATGTCGAGGAATCTTGTAAACATTTGAGTGATCGTCTCATTTGGCTTCATCTTGAAGGCTTCGTACTCTTGAGTGAGACGGCTTATCTTTGATTCCTTGACTTGAGTGGTTCCTTCATGCGTCACTTCCAGAAGTCTCCATACTTCATGAGCAGTGGTGCATGTAGAGACCCTGTTAAACTCGTTCCTGTCTATAGCACAGAATAAAGCATTAATAGCCCTAGCATCTAGACTTGCCTGTTTCTTCTCCTCGACAGAATATTTGTCGTGTGGCTTCTCAGTGAGGTCACCATCGACAACTATTCTGGCGGGCTTTTTGTAACCGTCAGTTACGACAGTCCACAGGTCAAAGTCTAGAGACTTCAGATAAAAACTCATCCTTGTTTTCCAATATGTGTAGTTAGTCCCATCAAATAGGGGAGGCCTATGAGTGGACTGACCTTCACCATGATTGGAGATCAAGGATTGTGTGGTTGCCATGGATCAGCTCTTAGGATGTTAGTCCTTATAAAGAGAACAGAGCTCTGATACCAATTGAAGAACAGTTTGGCAACTCTAGAGGGGGGGTGAATAGAGTATATATGTATAATGACCAATAAAAAATTAACTCTTTCACTAACAATGAATAGTCAGAGTAAAATGCGGAATGTAAATGAAAGACAAGAGAGCATACGCAAACACAGCAATTTTAACCTGGTTTCCCTCGTGGAGGACTAGTCCAGGCCTGAGAACTCTAGCTCAGGATTAAATCCACTATTTGTGAAATAGTAGCTTACAACCCGTGCCTTTTCTTCAGAAGAGCACGTCAACTTCTTACAGAGAATCGCAGTGGCGATTTGCTTGGAATTGTCCAAGCGATTTCTTCACTCTTGCACAAGAATCCTAAATGAGAGATGCTGAGCACTCGAGACTTAGGAGGCTTGTGGCTAGTAGATGGGAAGGGTATGGCTTATAGAGCTTGTAGGAGAAGAGAAGAGAAGATTGAGTGATTCAAAATGAGAGAATTCATGCCCTATTTATACTGATTTTAGGGACAGAATTCGGCCAGAATTCGGGTAAGGAAATTCAAAAATTTGGCCGTTGGACAGCTAGCAAACAGCTAACCCTAAAATTAGGGTTCCTGATTTCTAGGGGACAGAGTTCGGCCCGAACTCTGTGTGGAGGCAGAGTTCGGCCCGAACTCTGTCTCCAGAGCACAGAATGGTCCTAAGAGGGACTTGTGGGCAATTTGGTTTTGGTGGAGCTTGGGATTTTGGGTAGGCTTGTATACTAAGTTCCAAGAGCTCAGCATAACTCAGAGTACATAAATCTAGACTCAATGAAATCATAAAATACAGACTCCAGAACACACTGAGAGCTGAAGACTGAGCTGTCATCTGTCTTGAACTGAATGCAGTCGTCGTGTGTCGTATTGAATTTATACAAGTATTATTTGGTCAATATAGTCAATATTTGGTTGACTGTGACTTTGTGTCAACAATATAGATCATGGTTTATTTTATGCAATATAGACCGTGAGGATGCAAATCCTATGTAGACCGTGCGGTGTAGTGGATCAGCCTGATCACATATTGAAATATGTACTTCAAATCACGTAGATGTTATGTTTTCTTGTTCCATGTTTTACGTATCCTTATAGTTCATGACTAACTGTTTCATCGTACTTTCCATGCCATATTTTATAGTTATTTCTTTCATCATATATGTCATTCTCTATTCTATATTTTTACATTCGTTATCATATATTTGGAACTGCATGCTTGAATTGTACTCGTTCTATTCCTGACTGAAAATTATATTTTTCAGATAGTCACAACTACACTGTGCTTTGGACCGTTAGGGGAGACATGGGTATATGCGAAGGTAAACCCTAGAAGTCTAGAAAGTCGAATTAGTTGACTTTTTCTATTTTGTAAGATATTGTATATTTTAGCAAATTTAAACTTGGGAACTTTGTAATCTAAATTAGTTATTGTGAATGAGCAAATAAAGAATGTTATTATTTTATATAATTTTGAGCATTATGGCTAGACAGCATTCTACCGTCGATACTGCAGCGTAGGCTGGCTTGGACATGCACTCATATCCCGAAAAGCGAGTGCGGGTCATGACAGAAAATAGTGAGGATATAGCTAGCTAGATAAAATATCCATGACTTTAATCAGCTGTCAACCCTTGGACATAAGAACTCCTTGCGTACAACCTCTAAGTCTTCTAAAAGATATTCGAGCTCGATACCTGGTCCATAAACTGTAGAATAAAGGTACACATCCAGATCTGGAAAAGAACAAGGTCCTCGAGGGACATAACAAGATACAACAACTAGCTAAAATATGAACAGTAAAAGTAAAATACATGAACATGAATATAACTGACAAGGTAGACTATCCATCTAAGTGTATGCACTTGAAGACTACTTTGGAATCGTACAAGTAGGTAAGGAGTAATATTAGCGTCAACTAATATTACGAATATACTAGCATACTCCCGCCTAATCCGGAGACTAGTCCATAGACGTACGATAATAGAATATCCACTAGTATAGCCTATACCAGGGCAAAAGTGAGGCTGATGAGGATATGATAATTCCATATGCCTACTGATAGTCTTCCCCGTCCAGGAGTAGTACAAGATCATGACCATGACTCACACGACTCGTACCTCTCATGCAAGTCCTCTAACAAACACAACTGGTCATATATGATCCATCATACGAACCCCTTATACCGGCCAAGTATAGGGTGCGTGCCAATTATAATGTAACTCTCACTCCAAGTGTCGTGTCATGAGTCGTGTCCAGTCATAGAAGTCATTGAAAAATAACTTCATACGAGGAAGTCAACTAGCACACTAGGTCACACACATGTCCATTATATATCATCGTGTCGTCATCGACGACACCTAAGTCACACTTGTACGTTCATCTAAAACATCTAATCCTAACACACAACAACACGTCCATGTACAACAAAAATAAAATAAGATCACAGTGGCCCGATATCTTGCCTGAAATCGTCGCAAGAGTGTAGATTATGGATCTAACTCCAACCTCTACAGTCTCGGTCTCACGAAATCCTATAAATATGATAACTAATATTATTGCACATATCGAATTATATTACTAATATTTGTATACAATTACAATCTAGTACAATTCATATACTAGTTACTAGTAGGAATTAATTTACTAGTCATAACAATCTTCTAAAATCGATATAATTTACAAAAATATATATACATTATATTCCATTTTAATTTTGAACAAATAGCTATTTAATTCTGGTAATAGGGATTATAATCCAAAATTGTAGGAAAAAAGGGTTGGCAAAGTTCCATGATCATCTAGCCATAATAGCATTAATTAAATGTCCAATTTGGAACTTTTCCTAATCATCAATAACACAAAATTAATTCTGAAATAAAGATAAAATAAATCATTATTTGTCAACTAATATTGATCATATGTCGGAGAACACAATTTATATGCCATTGCATGATCACAGGATTATTTAAGATCAAAAGTTGAAGATTTCGACGATCTAAATTTTTGAGTAAAACAAGCCCATGTCGGTTGTTCTGCGAAGATAACGTAATACATGTTTAATACCATTCCAATGTCGTTTGGTCGGTGCCGAGCTATATCTTGCCAGTAATTTTACTGAAAATGCTATATCAGGTCTTCATTACTAAAATCTACTATATTAGCGACGTAATTTAGCGACGTTAGTTAAAACGTCGCTAATTCTTGCAATTTAGCAACGTTTATGTTAAACGTCGCTAATCGTTGCTATTAGCGATGATAATTACGACATGCCAGCGACGTATATTAATTAAATGAGCTTTTCGTCGCTAAACGTCACTATTGCGTCGCTAATGGCGATGAATTTAGCGACGTTCCTAACAACGTTGCAAAATTTTAATTAAAATCCTCCCCCCGGATTCATTTTCCTCCATTTCCCATTTTCACTCTCTCACTCTCTCTCCTCACTTTTTCCTCCAGCGCGACAAACTTTTCCCTCCGGTGCGGCGAACTCTCCCTCCGGTGCGGTGAACTCTCCTCCCTCTCCGGTACGTAACTCCTCCATCTCTCTCTCTATTTTGATTGTGGGTGGTTGGGGGGTGCGGGTGGCTCGAGGGGAGGGGCATGGGGGGGGCGGGTACGGGTGGTTGGGGGTGAGGGGCAGGGGGATACGGTGGTGGTGAGTGGTGGGTGGCTGGGGGGAGGGGTAGGGGGGTGAGGGCGGCTGGGGGTGAGGAGGAGGCTGGGGTTGGTTGGGTGTGCGGGGCTGTGGGGGAGGGGCAGGGGCCGGTGGGTGGTCGGGTGGTGAGTGGGGATGGCTGGAGGGAAGGGACACGGGGGGTGAGGGCGGCTGGGGGTGAGGAGGGTGGCTGGAGGGGAGGGTTAGGGTTAGGGTTCGATCCAGTGCCAACAAGTGGGAAAAGATTATAATAAAAAAGCAAGTTGTCGAAGATGAGTACTCGAAGATGAACCGATGTGGATCTCCTCCAATGAACTCTTCCAAATCAACCAGGGACTTCAATTCTTCTTACCCTTCTTGAAAGTTTGACATGTGTATATAGGGCCTAAAAATCAAGTTGCGCCATGTATCTACTACTCAGTGATCAAGTTGCACCCCAAAAATCAAGCTGCAACACTAATATGAAGCTCAGAGATCAAACTGCGCCACTGATCAGGTTGCACCATATATCAGACTGCGCCCAGTCACATTGTGCCGAAATTTACGTGGCGACTGACATTTAATGGCTATCATTACCTGACAGCACTGACAACTGACAACACAGTGAACGAGGAAAATCTCTTCGAATCCCTCGAATTGTGCCGTTCGAGGAGATTAGACTGACAGCTGTCCTACACATGTTGTGAGTTGCGCTTAGGCGCAATCTAAACAATTTTCTTAGTTGCGCCTAGGCGCAATCTGAATGATTTCTTCTTAAAAGCTGTCACATGTCTAGGAGCAGTCTAATCGGACGCAGTTTGACTTGTAGACTGAAGCTCGCGCAACTTGATAAATTTGAGACAATTTTTCATTTCCAAAGCAGGAAGATGTGGCGCACATGCCACTAATCTCTCAAAACGTGTCTACTATTCTATACACGACCATACGCATCTCAATCACATGATGCCACGCGTCTAAATACAGTTAGTACACGATTGATTACCTGAATAAAAATTGGCGCAACATGAGGTTGGCGCAACCAAATGTGGCGCAATCCAGCCTCGCACACAACAGAATAACTGCTAAAACGGTTATTTCCCGAACTCTATAAATAGAGTTTCCAATCATTGTTAAAGGATCACACAGAGAGAGTGAGATCAAGAACTCTTGCAAAAATTGCTGCTACATTCTCCAGAGGCTCTAGTCTTCAAGTTCACATAGTCCAAGGGATAAAGTGATCTTCTTCTGATCAGATTCCTACAGTTGTACTTCCCCAGAAATCAAATTATACTCTTGTACTCTTTTTCAAAAGTTTGTAATAGAACAATTTTTTATTTTTGCAAACAAAATGGCGACTGCTGGGGACGACTTTCTCCTCTGACAAGAAGGTGATAACTCAATATGATACTGCATCGATCGGCAAGATGCAGAAGACTCTGGTTGTTCAAGTCAACCAGACGGCCTACGAGGACAAGATTAACACCAAGAGCAACAAGCGCACTATGGCTATCGCCAAGAACAGGACTGTGTGGACTCCTAAGTCTCCTGCAGTTGCTGTTGCCCAGGCGCAACTTGAGTGCTCAGTGGCCAAGGCACAATCCGCCTCAGTGGCCCAGGCACAGCCTGCTTCTGTTGTCAGGGTGCAACCCATTTATCCTGCTGCCCGTGCACAGTCCACTCTTCCTACTGCCCGTGTACAGTCCACTACTCTCTTTACTACCAAGGCGAAGTCAGTTCAGGCTGTTGCTGAGGTGCAGTCTACCCATGTTGCTGCTAAGGCACAACCAGAAGCCTATATTACTAGGGTGCAACTAGTAGCCCATATAACGCAACCCAAGAAATCAGTGACTCAGGCTTAGTCTGCTGCTCTGGCGTAACCCAAGGGAACTAGTCTTTTGGCTATTCCCTCTTCCAATTCTCCAGTTCTGAACTTGGAGAAACAATATTCTAGTGCCAAAACTAGACAGAACAAAGGGAAAAGTCTTTTGACATTTCCTCAACTGGCACAACCTATGGCTAAAGTGGTCCCACAACAGAACAGAGGGGAATGCTTCTTAGCTAACCCTCTACAAAATAAAGAAAAGCACCTTTTGGTCTTTTCTAAAACTTTTCTGGTCCATGACTCAGAGGAAGATTATCAGATTCTATTCCTTTAAACAGAGGTCTTCGGATCTCTGATATCGAAAAGAATACTGATCAAAGAGGCATCTTGCCTACCCCTATGGGGTCTGGTCAAGATCTTCCCACCTTGTAAATTTTAAGATCTAAGCAAGGAAAATTGAGGGTATTACAAACAGAAACCCTTGGAGCAGAATTTTCTGATTTATGCGCTTATCTCAATAGGCGTCAACCAGTATCAACTTTGGTGAAACGTAAGAACCCTATACCAAAGACCAATCTGTACCAGAAGACAAAGTTTGAAAAGAAAGACCTAACCACTTATGCTAATGAGTTGAGTACATCTCTGTACACGCAGAAAACTAAATATCTGAAGAATAGGAGACATGTTCCTAATATCATTAGGGAATATGTTCCTCCGACTTTTTCTCGTCCTGTAGTGGTAACTGATCTCCGGAAAAGTATTACACAAAGATAGGAAATTGCAGGGATGTCTCCCTCACCTCCAAATCACTCTTCAGATCGGCACTGCCTTCATGAAGTCTTCATCAAGTGTTGTTGCCAATCGGCTCGACGATCTATCTTTGACCGTCTGAACTATGCTTCAACTCCCGAACATATAATAGAAGATGAAGACGAGCTATTATATGCTTCTGTCAATATGACTTTTCATGGCACTGGGGGTGGAAAACGTCCAAGACGTAATGCATCCCGTAATCCCAGTCAGCAATACCTGGATCGGATTCATGCATCCAGTAAAGGTGTCATTCAATACACCAGATCAAGAAATCAAAATTTGAACCAAGGTGTCTTTAATCAAGAAGATCTCCCCATCGCTCATGTAGTAGAGGACTCTTTTTCTGAATTTGATGCAGTTAGTGAAAGTTCTGAACAAACTATCTCCTCAATAGCAGCAAGAGAAGTGACGGCATATACCATTACGGAAGATCAAGATGCCTCTACTTCAACCAGTCAGGAGCAACGAATTGTTGCACTAGAAGACAAATTAAAGACCATGGCTGAAATGGTTGCAAGCATGCACACTATAATCATTGCTCAACATACAGTGCCACCGATTGTAAACCCTACTATAAATCCTGAGCTTATAGCATCTTCTGTACCTGTTAGTCTGCGGGTACCACCTCCTCAGGTTGCTTCTGTGCCAATTCAAGCTGATCCCAGTCAGTCTGGTGCCGGGGGTGGTAATTACCATGTTGTTCCTCCTCCTAACACTTCTAACCAGCCCACCAATTTCCAAATATCAGGAGATTCTAATGAGGCTGTGAAACTCTTACGCACTCAGTTTGAGGCCTTCAAGTAGAAGGATGGCCTACAAAGACTAGGCATAAAACCGTATCCTACCGAGTGGAAGGAGGTTCCATTCCCTCCTTGTAAAACCCCTAAATTTCTTCTATTTTTTTTATTTGGTACCGATTTAAAATTTTTGTACGTCGTGTAGTCGTATTGTACGCCGAGCGCGGAAGTTCATTTTTTGAAATTGCTCGACGAGTGCGAATATGTGCGAGCGTACATATTTTTAGAAAAACATTTTTAGTTTCAAAATAATATATGTAATAATTATTTTTGCTATCATATCAACATTTCCAAGTCCATTATTTTATTTATTTATAAAAAGTCTTCCGTTTATAATAGTTATCAATAATAAATAATATTCTTGTACATACGTATAAAATTCCTAAATATTTACTAGTTCATTTTAAATAAAAATATATTTTCAAAATTTATTAATATTAATATTTTATTCAAAAAGATTTAGTATTCAAAACGATTTTTATTTTCAAATTTATTATTGGTATTTTTGGAAAAATATATTTCGAAATTATTGTGAAGATTTAAATTTTGATTTGATTCCATGGATACATTTTAATAGTAAACTAATATCTATATTCGAAATTGATTTGATTTTAAACTAAGGGAATTTGATTTGATTTAAATTAGATTTGGATTTGGATTTGGATTTGGATTTGGATTTGGATTTGATTGGTTTTAAATTAAATTAGGAAATATCTAAATTGGGTTTTAAGGGATCCTAATTCTTATCCAATTGGGAATTCCCATATCCTATAAATAGGCAGGTACTCCTCCAACTTTTTTATTAAATCCTTTCACAAAATTCCACAAAGTGTACGTGCCTCGTGTCGGTGTCCATCTCTTCCGTGTCAGCCGTGACGGCCTCGGGTCCGACCCCGGGTGTCTTTCCAATAGGTTATTTTCTTTTACATCTACAATTTTTCCCCTTCTTCGTGTCCAACACCCTGGACACAAATCTCCACAACATTTCCTTCATGTCCTAACACCAGGACACGATACAATCAGTAATCCCTAACCCTAACCCTAATATTCCCAAACTAAAACCCGCAGTCGCTGAGTGTCCCTGTTCCGACCCGTCGTCCCGACCTCCTCGCTTCTCCCCGTGGCACCACCGCAGCGCTACCATCGCCCATCACCCCTGTGGCCATCACCACCTCGACAATCATCCCCCTGGAACACCCGTCACCACCACGTCGCTGTCTCCATCGCCAGCACCTCTCCCCGCCATTCACCGGAGCAGCGCTCCTCATCCGAACCTGACAACCCAGCCAGCCGTCACCAACCCACCGCCACCAAGAACAAGGGAAACGAAAACTCTAACCTAAGCTTACCTCCGTCGACGCCAGCACCACCCCGACATCCGTCGACCTCCGACCCGTGTCCGGTGTCCGCCGTCCTCCGTGCGCCGCCGACGACCCCGTATCTGTGCCTCCGCACGCTGACGCCGGCCTTGCGTAGTGCAGCCGCGGTCTCCTCCGCCTCTCTGGAGTGTCACCGCTGAGCGCATGCCCCTCCCTCCGACCTCTCCGGCTCTCCGCCGGCGAGCACCGTACCGCGTCTCCACCACCGGAGCTGCCACGTCTCCTCCCGCCGTCAGCCCCGACCGTCTCTCCTCCTCTTCCCGAGCCTCTCCAAAACCCCCTTCGTCCTCCGCCTCCGTTCCCCGAAGCCCCATCTCGTTGCAACCCTCGCCGAGCCGTGCCCTAGCCTTCGCACAGCCTCCAGCGTCGCCGTGCCCTTTGCGCCGGTGAAGCCACCACAGTCTTCCTCCGCCTTCCTGCTCGGCCCTCTCCGCCACCTAAGTCGCTGTCGCTACCGAGCGGGAGGCGTAGTACACCCCCGCGCCGGCCAATCCTTTCCGACGTCGCCCAAAATCCTTCGTTTTGCCGCTCGACGCCGCCGGTCTCCCACTCCACTCCTTCCGTTCCCCTTCTTCCTTCTGCTTCTCCAACTTCTCACTCACTCCCGACCCGGCTCTCTCTCTCTATTCTCTTTTCCTCCCGACTCTCTTTCTTTTCTCTATATGATGAGTCATTTGATTCTTTTTTTCATTTTTTTTGCAGGTGATGTTCTTCTCCAAGAGAAGAAGCATCACAGCCGAGGTTTTTTATTTATTTTATTATTTATTTATTTATCTTACTTTTAAATTCTTTATTTTTACTAGTTTTTTACTTAAATAATTTATATTATTAGGATTATTATTATTATTATTGATTATTATTACTATTTTGTTTTGATAATATTACAAACAAGAGTTTTTCCATTTTATTATATTTATTATTACATAAGAACATTTATGTAATATTTTCCAAAACCATATTTGTAACTAAGTATTGGACTTTGAACATCATTAAGACTTCTAGGATATATTAACGGTATTTATATATATAAGATTTATAAATTATCTTTATTTTCCAAGTATTTATCTAAAATCATATTTTACTAATAAGTAGCTTTCGAGTTATAAAATAATTACTAGTAATTTTTAAGTATGTATTTGCCTAACATATTTTCGGGTAAAAATATATATTTTAAGTATTATAAGTATTTTCTTTCTTACTTATTCCCAAGAATATTTTGATTCAAGAATAACTAGTTATTATATATTTAATATTATTATCCATTTACTTCCATTTTTGTGTCTGTGATCCGCCTATTATTCTAATTCCTTCGCCAATCCTGTCCTTCCTCCTTATGTCAGCCCTAACTAAATTGACCCTTCTGGACTCAATGACACGATCCGTGCCACCAACAGAGGTCCCCTTGTGTAGTTGTTACACCAAAGATGCAGTTCATGCCACCATGATTATCGCAGCACACCAGGCGCCCTACCAGGCAAGACACCTTGCCATTCGTTGTTTACTTATTTTAGCTCATATTTCATGCATTATTTTTTTATGCAAATAAACTGTGATACATGGCATAACCTGTTAGAACTTACTGTTCATTTATATTTCCTGCTGTGTATTATTTTCTTACAAATTAAACCTAGATTTAAGGGACCACCTTGTGTGTTGCATTCATTGGCCTTGACACGTTGTACCACGAAGTTGTGTGTCACATGTAGAACACGGAAGTGCGTGATTGGCTGGCCACCAGTACGTACAAGCCGTGCGATAGGAATAACCGCTAATAGAGGTTGCATGCTAGTTTGACTTAGCGGTTATAGAGGTTATTGTTGTGGATACAACATAGTAGGCATTGGGTGGGGAGGACAAGTCCTTAGCGTATGGGCTTCGATGCACTTCCCTTGTGACCCGGACTCTCCGCTGGAGATACGGAGTTGATGACCCATGATTACTGACGGCCACTAACAATTCTGCGGAACGTCATGCTCTTACTGATGGGGCCTCTGGTGCCCAAGGGGGACTACGCCGATCCTATTCAGCCAGGGCCCATGCGTAGGAAGGATTGTTCTTAACTATATATCACTTAGAACGGTAGGCTACCTTTATCCGTTAGGTACGAGTACTTTTGGTTTGGGTACTTGTATCTGACCGTGGCTTGGGACAATAACTTGTCGCGGATTAGTTCGTCGACGCCGCCCAAAATCCTCCGTTTTGCCGCTCGACGCAGCCGGCCTCCCACTCCGCTCCTTCCGCTCCCCTTCTTCCTTCTTCTTCTCCAACTTCTCACTCAATCCCGACCCGGCTCTCTCTCTCTAGTCTCTTTTCCTCCCGACTCTCTTTCTTCTCTCTATATGATGAGTCCTTTGATTCTTTTTTCATTTTTTTTGCCGGTGATGTTCTTCCCGAGAGAGAAGCATCACAACCGAGGTTTTTTTTATTTTATTATTTATTTATTTATCTTACTTTTAAATTCTTTATTTTTACTAGTTTTTTTTACTGAAATATATATATATTATTAGGATTATTATTATTATTATTGATTATTATTACTATTTCGTTTTGATAATATTACAAACAAGAGTTTTTCTATTTTTATATTTTTATTACATAAGAACATTTATGTAATATTTTCCAAAACCATATTTGTAACTAAGTATTGGATTTTGAACATCATTAAGACTTCTAGGATATATTAACGGTATTTATATATATAAGATTTATAAATTATCTTTATTTTCCAAGTATTTATCTAAAATCACATTTTACTAATAAGTAGCTTTCGAGTTATAAATAATTACTAGTAATTTTCAAGTATGTGGCCTAACATATTTTCGGGTAAAATATATATAATTTTAAGTATTATAAGTATTTTCTTTCTTACTTATTCCTAAGAATATTTTGATTCAAGAATAACTAGTTATTATATAATTTAATATTATTATCCATTTACTTCCATTTTTGTGTCTGTGACCCGCCTATTATTCCAATTCCTTCGCCAATCCTGTCCTTCCTCCTTTTGTCAGCCCTAACTAAATTGACCCTTCTGGACTCAATGACACGATCCGTGCCACCAACAGAGGTCCCCTTGTGTAGTTGTTACACCAAAGATGCAGTTCATGCCACCATGATTATCGCAGCACACCAGGCACCCTACCAGGCAAGACACCTTGCCATTCGCTGTTTACTTATTTTAGCTCATATTTTATGCATTATTTATTTTCTTTATGCAAATAAACTGTGATACATGGCATAACCTGTTAGAACTTACTGTTCATTTATATTTCCTGCTGTGTATTATTTTCTTACAAATTAAACCTAGATTTAAGGGACCACCTTGTGTGTTGCATTCATTGGCCTTGACACATTATACCACGAAGTTGTGTGTCACATGTAGAACACGGAAGTACGTGATTGGCTGTCCACCAGTACGTACAAGCCGTGCGATAGGAATAACCGCTAATAGAGGTTGCATGCTAGTTTGACTTAGCAGTTATAGAGGTTATTGTTGTGGATACAATATAGTAGGCATTGGGTGGGGAGGACAATTCCTTAGCGTATGGGCTTCGATGCACTTACCTTGTGACCCGGACTCTCCGCTGGAGATACGGAGTTGATGACCCATGATTACTGACGGCCACTGACGATTCTGCGGAACGTCATGCTCTTACTGATGGGGCCTCTGGTACCCAAGGGGGACTACGCCGATCCTATTCAGCCAGGGCCCATACGTAGGAAGGATTGTTCTCAACTACATATCACTTAGAACGGTAGGCTACCTTTATCCGTTATGTACGAGTACTTTTGGTTTGGGTACTTGTATCTGACCGTAGCTTGGGACAATAACTTGTCGCGGATTAGTTCGTCACATCTTGTCCTTGTTTGATTGTAGGTGACTTACTACTTCGATGAGAAGGTATTGAACCTTGTTGGGGTCCGGATACCATATTGGATTCTTAGCATGGAAATATACGTCACCGTGAATTAGTTTACCATCTCCTGTCCTTGTTTGGTTGGGGGGGATGGTACGCTCGTTCAGTAGGTGCGTATTGGACCATGTTATAATTCGATTGACTTAATTAATTGAGCAATATTTATTCAGTTTATATGGCATGATATTATGTGTCTTGTTACGTCCCTCTGAGGACCTGGTTATCTCTTCAGGTGTGTGTGCTATTGTCTTTCGCAGGTGTTCTAGCTGTAGCCGTGATCTTCGCTATTTCTTCGAAGATGATTGCACTTGGATCGTCTTCGATTCGCTCGCCAAACTCATTTCATTTTCCATGTATTCTTCTCTTACTTGTTGGTAGTGGATTTGTCTCCGCCCAACATATTGTATCAAGATAATTCATTATCATTATATGATATCTTTTATTCATTTATTCTGTGGGATGAGATTAATTATGGTTCTACTGTATTTTACAGCTTATGTATTCATACGAGGTTTTCATATATTGGAGTATACTTCGTATGTATACAGCTGGCATGTCTACGTTCCTAGTCCTACGTATTTTGGGACTGGGGCGTTACACTCCTAAATACAAGCTTCCGACTATTATGTTGTTTGATGGCAGCACTTCTCCAAGTCAGTACATTAATCACTTTGAAGTGATGACTGACCAATTACAGCAAAATGATGCTCTCCTTACCAAAGTGTTCGTCGGTTGTTTAGCTGGCGCAGCATACGACTGGTATCGTAGCTTGTCTGATGGCTGTATCACTTCTTTTGCTGGTTTCAAGCAAATATTCGTAGAACGGTTTTATGAGGGAGTCAACGACATGACAATGTCTGCCCTCATTAAGATTAAACAAAGGCACAATGAATCCACAGAGAGTTTCATGGAAAGATTCCGCCGAAAGGCACTCAAAATGCCTTTAGGAACTCTATCTGCTGTAACAATAGATAATTGCAAATCAAACTTGTTTCCTATTATCAGTATGTGGACAGGATCTACACAATTCCAGGATTGGTCTTCTTTTATTGTGAATGCCAAAGCGGCAGAGGTCAGTACCAAAAAGTTTAAACAATTAGGAGTTCAGATGACTCATCCTAACCAAGACGAACATTCTACACCCAGCGGTAATAATCGCCAGAATAACCACACGGGTAAAGAAACACTGGCCATCAATATCAATGGCAAAGAGTCTTTGGCTGTCAATGTCACTCAGACAGCATCCACTCCATCAACACCACCGTAGAAGACACCTCGTCCAAAAGAAGAGTATTCTTTCGATGAATATGATACTTTGAGCATCTTTGATTACTTGATCAAAAGCAACAAGCTTCAATTGCTAGAGGCAAAACGGCCAGAAGAAGTAGGTAAAACTGATCACCCTAAATACTGTATTTATCACAAATTTATAGGGCATCTAACCAGAGCATGTTACATGCTCAAAGGAAAAATCCAGGAGTTGGTCAACTTTGGAAAAATTACTCTACAGCAGGACGAAAGACGGTAACTGCTAATGTGGTTTCTCTATAATTCGGTGACTTTCCACCACAACTGTGTAAGATGGTGTTGTCCCCATTCCAAGGACTACTCTTGATATCGTAAATCTCCCTCCTCTTCAAAATGAAGGTCTTGTTCCACTATCGACTGACAGAGGAGAGATCATGTGGATTCATCCAAATATGGTAGCGGATTTTGAAATGCCTTCCTCTTCTAAGCAAAAGAAGCACTCCAAATCCAAATCTAAGAACTGTAACATGGTATCCTTTGAACCAGTAGCAGAAAAAGAAATTCTAATTGGCACTAGATTTGAGAAACCTTATCTTCAGGAATATTCCAAAAATCAAGATAATCCTGTCTTATCCTGATGGTTCTTTCTACATCATCTTCTCCTGCTGAGAATATACCATCTACACCCCCGCCGGTGGTTGAACCATCTCTTCTTAAACCAACATCAGCAGACAAGGAAAAACAACCTGTTCATTTTGACAAAGCATTGAAAAAGTCCTCGTCTCTTGGACTTGAAAAGCCATATAACTTTGACGTATTGGCTTAATTGGCCAATACTCCAGCAAAATTGTCAATCTTTGAACTCTTACGTCTTTCAAAAGAAACTCGAGAGACGTTAAGTGAAGCCTTGATGCAGGCTGACGCTTGTCTTACTCTTCTTAAGAAGCCTGAAAAGGAGCCAGTCAGTTGTGCACATTGTCATAGTGTATTTGAACTAATCCTCAACATTACTTTTACACAAGATGATATGTTGTTAGAAGACAATCGTCATGATCGTCCTCTCTATTTTACGGGGTATGTGGACACCATGAAGATCGATCGCATTTTGATTGACCCAGGGTCCGCACTTAGCATCATGCCGAAGTCTTTGCTGGATGCTTTGAAGATTCCAGTGCATAACCTTTCTACAACTATCACTACCACCTTGGGGTTCAATCAAGGAAGAGGTGAACCTTTGGAGAAGATACGCCTAAAACTTCAAATTGGCAATCTTCGTACAAAGGTAACTTTCTATGTTATCGACAATCATGGCTCATACAATGCCTTGTTAGGAAGGCTATTCCTCCATGGACACAATATTGTACCTTCTATTCTCCACCAATGTTTCAAATATGAGGATGGTAATGGAGAAGTCCAAAAAAGGTTGCAGATAAATCCTTTCAAAGGAATTGAAGCATATTGTAATGATTCTTGCATGTACAAGGAGGAATTCATGAAGGTGGTACTAACAATGGACACAGATGAAGAACAGAAAAGTGTGCCGAATGATACTCTGGTGATCCCGGTCAAAGGACGTACCTCCTGTCCTCAGTCTTCTAAACCACTGACTATCTATCTTCCTTCCCATGAGAAGAAGCCTAAGGGTGATAGTCAGGAACAAAGGGAGCTCATCTCTTCTGAGCCGCTTGTAAACGAACTTCGTCGTAAGAAGCCCCCCTCCTTTTTGTTCTTCTTCTCCCCCTCTTGTCATCAATCTAACTAAGCCTGCTAAGGCTAAAGTTCCTGTTGTAAATGATGGTATAAAAATCAATAAAGCATCTCCTTTGCAGTATACTGATGCCTCTTACTATACTCAATGTTATTTGGATATGCTAGATAGCTTTAAACCACTTACAATAGAAGTCGTATCATCTCTGTGAAATATTGTATCAATGGATTCAATACAAGAGTCATACTTCTTAGTACCGTCTCGAAAGAAAGATGAAAGGCCTATATTCTTCAATAAAAGAGAGGAACCAAAAATTATGCTCTATAATGATAATAGAGATGATTCAGAAAGGCTATAATTATGTCGCTATAGTCCACAATCTAAAGCAATCATCCGTAAAATGGGCTATGATTTCAGAACAGGCCTCAACAAAGGAAAAGGGAGGCAAACTCCTCTTCGTATTGCTGTTCCAAAAGGGAAATCACAACAATACCACAGTAAAATGAAGCGAGGACTAGGTTATGCTTCACCACTTCTAACTTCAAAACCTTTCGAATCTGATGAAGAAGAACGATCTAACTCTTCTGATTCTATCTCATGGGATTCTGATACCAGCATTGGTCATGTTCATAGGGTGATAATATCTTCTAACATGGTGTCTGCCGAATTTTTGGAAGATGACGAAGATGACATTGAGGAAGCTCCTAAAATGGACCCTTGGGCACAAAGGATGGACAATCAGTGGGAACTTCGTTTGAACAATGAGAGCCACCTACTGAGGACCAACTAGTCCAAATTGATATTGGAGAAAGGGCGTATCATGACCAATCTTCATTAGAAAAAATCTCTCAGAGGATGATAAACAAGAATTAATTCACCTTATTCGTGAATATATTGATGTCTTTGCCTGGAGTTATGAAGATATGCCGGGATTAGATCCTCAAGTTGTAACTCACAAGCTTAATATTTTGCCGAATGTCAAGCCGGTCAAACAACAACAACGGCGATTCAAGCCTGAAATGATGGATGCAATTGATGATGAAGTCAAAAAGCTTATAGCTTGCGGTTTTATCAGAGAAAAATAGCATCCTGACTGGGTAGCCAACGTTGTTCCAGTCTTAAAGAAAACCGAAAAGGTTCGAGTTTGCATAGACTTCTGGGATCTCAATGATGCTTGCCCTAAAGACGAATTCCCTCTCCCAATTACTGATGTCATGATCGACAATACATGTGGATTCGAACGAATTTCTTTAATGGATGGGTTTTTTTTTGGATATAATCAAATCCATGATAGCCTGAAGATGAAAAACATACTTCATTTCGTACTCCCGTGGAGTGTACTGTTATACAGTCATGCCGTTTGGTCAGGTGCACTTACCAGGGCTATGAGTACTATCTTTCGAGATCATCTACGAAAGACTGTCGAATGCTATGTTGACGATATTACTGTCAAAAGTCGTCTCAAGGAAGATCACATTAAGATTTAAGAACTATCTTTAATCTAATGCGCCAGCATCAACTCAAAATGAACCCCACCAAGTCTTTCTTGGGTGTCTCTAGTGGCAAATTTCTCGGCTTCGTCATTACCTCTAAGGGTATACACGTTGATCCCGAGAAGATAAAGCCATTCAAGAGACGCGTCTCCACGCAACCTAAAAGAGCTACGAGGATTCCAGGTCGACTTGCGTACATCAGATGTTCATTTTGAATTTATCTGAACGTTGTAGACCATTTACTCAGTTAATGAAGAAGTTGTATCTTCTGTGACGAAAGAATGTCAACGAACATTTGATGACAAAGCGGTATTTAAATGAGTCCACCGTTTCTTGTACCACCGATCTCAGGAATACCTTCTTAATGTATGTCGGGCAATGGACCATTTATTGTGAGCTTTGCTGGCTCATAAGAACAAGAAAGGTCACGAACAAGCCATCTACTACCTTAGTCGAACGATGATTGAGCTGAACATCGTTATAGTCCGATGGAGAAACAAGTTTAATGTTAATGTTTGCCGTTCAGAAGATAAGACATTACATCATAGGCCAAACTATTCATGTCATATCCCGGATCAATCCTCTTCGAGTCTTAATGAAGAAGCCAAGTACACTCAATTCTAGGCTTGCCATATGGGCCATATTATTAGCACAATATTTTAGGTTTATGTTCCTCAAAGTCTGTGAAAGGCCAAGCACTTGCTGACTTTAGCAGCTCATCCTGCCTTGAAACATCTAAACTCTATGATGAGATTCCGGATGAAACATTGGAATCAACATATGATCTCAGAGATTTCCTACCTGAGGTTGTTCTTTGAGGAGCTTCTAGAATTGGACCTGGGTACCCTTGTTGCTGGAGTGGAATTGTTCTTATTTCACCCGATGGATTAGCTATTCAAGGGCTTATTCTTTAGACGAGTCGGGCTCTAACATGTGGCAGAATAAATGCCTGCTCATTGGATCCAATTAGCCAAACAACTGGATATTGAATATCTCAAAGTATATGGCGATTCTAAGCTGATTATTAATCAGGTTAGAGGCATATGAATCCGACATCAAGATTTGGTACCATACCATGAAGTAGCAACCAAGATAGCTTCTTCGTTCAAATGATTCTTTATCGAACATGTACGTCGCGTATGCAATACAGAAGCTGATGCCTTAGCTAATCTAGCTGCGGTATTGGCAGTTCCAGTCAGAAGACAAAAATGGTTGTTATCTCTAATAGAGAACTATTTTCTGTTGAAACAACCACGATATTAAATTTAGCAATCTAACTGAAGTCAATATCATTAGCGAGACTGGGAAACCTTTCATTGATTTTACAGTACATGACATTTTGCCAAAGATCCTAAGGAAGCTAAGCATCCGTCGCCGATCGCTTCGATCTATTATAATCATACTACTAAAATCTCTATCGAAGAACGTTGATGGG